>CM068833.1:49700085-49955085 GCA_028554795.2 Sinohyriopsis cumingii
AAACTATAAACGAACTCAACGAAAACTGATTCCACAATGGCTGATGTGAAGATGGTAAAAATAATTACGTTGAGTAAAACCCTTCTATACAAACTTGAGACATTAACAGGAACAGTATTTGGGTCATTGTCCAATGAAATGCGTAACCACGATCAGGTCTGTATACTTAAGTTTTAATAAACTGCTGACAAAGTTCAGGCTGACCATTGTTTAGTCAAGAGAACAAACAATTTTCTGAACTCAGATCCAAAAAACATGTTGTTTACAAATGATCAATAACTTTAAGTATGGTCTACAATCATGGACAAACGTTAGCTATATAATATATTGTTTACAAAATTACCATTAGGATCTACAATAACGGACAATCCATACACACAATATAGATATAAGCAGCATCTCCTATCATAAAGAAAAAGAAAAAAGTATACAGTAGAAGATTCTTTTACTTTTAATCGAATATAAAACGTATTAAAATTGCATAGGAATGAATAAGACAAAATAAGTGCAAAATAAAACAATATATTACATCTATACACGTGAGAGTTCATTTCCAATCAGATTATCTTTAACCTTGATGTTCCTAATGTTAATGTTGTATTACCGCCACATTAAACTCCACCTTTACAATCCCTAACTTTTGTTATTTCATTTTTGTCCTGAAAGTAAGAGGATTGTGATCACTGAATACAATAATCGGAAAAGAAGCTGAACTAAAGGAAATAACACGTAGGATAAACTAAACCATTGCTGTCTTATTGAATCAATAATCCACCAGTCCAGACATCACCTGCATCAACAGCCATTTTAAATGATTGACTGAAATCTGAAGCTGAAAGAACTGGTGTATCCTTATGACTGACCTATAATTTATCGAAAGCCTTCTGATATATTTCAGAAAATAATGCTTTGATATATTACGCAACAAATCTGTGAGGGATTCATCAATTACGGAAACATTTGAGAACATATTTCCGATATTATTTAACCATACCCCGAAATCGTATCACTTGCTTTGCGCCGATAACCAAAGGTTAATCAGAGATAACATTGACATTAAGTTCTCCAGGTTTAACTTGACTGTGTTCCACACAATTTCCTCAAGTATAACAAAATTACGGTAAAACTCACTTTTGCCTAAATTAATTTTTAAATTTACAAACTTGACACACAATAAGAGGATCAGGATATCGGTCGTGCCCCATCAAATTTGTCTGTTTACTTAAATTTTAATAATCAGGTATACCATGTTTGTTCCAATGTTTCTAACTCAGAACCAAAGACAAATAATTGTTTTCAAATAATCATCATCGTAAAGTATAGTCTACCGTCATGGACCAAAGCCGACTACATAATATGCTATTTACGAAACGTTGGCTATGTAATATGATATTGAAAATGTGACCTTTATAATATACGAACATTGACAAATCTTAAACACACACACTATATATATATATATATATATATATATATATATATATATATATATATATATATATATATATATATATATATATATATATCTGACGCTCTCTCTCTCTCTCTCTCTCTCTCTCTTGGCTGATTACAACAAAAGTGACAACTAAACCGACCGACTAAGCTAGAAAGAACAACAAACTGTAGGATAAAGGATTTCATGTGTATGTGTCATACTAAAGTTTTTGTTGTACTTACGGTACATAGTATCATTCTCTTTTAATGTAATCTATTTAACACGATAGTAATATTAAACAATAATCATTTTAACTATCTCAACATGATAGTAAAACGGTATATTCTCGATAATAGTTTCAAGGAAAGATACATTATATTTTATAATCTTTAGCCACAATTGATGGGCAAAACGATCAGTCACACCTTCCACGCGGTGGCCTCACTTTCAGTTGTATATAGGGGCCCCCAATGGCCGAGTGGTCTAAAGCGCAGACCGTTCCGAATCACTGTCATCTCACCTCTGACTGCGTGGATTCGAGTCTCAGGCTCGGCTAACGTGGGTACGTGAAAAAGCTCTGCCAGTAGCTTCTCGTGGGTCGGAGGTTCTTCCCGGAGTTTCCCAGGGTTCTTCCTCCACCATTTATACTGTCCGCCATGTATAGCCTATATTGTGCTGAAAATGGCGTTAAAACCTGCTACAACTAGAGTTATATATCACGGTCATTCTAGAGATGCACAATATGAGGCTCAGTTGTATTGGAGGAGCATACTAGTATGGTGCTAGTTTTAATTATTTCAGATGGTATTATAACTATATGTCTTAAATGAGAAGGTACCTTTTCTTGATAAACTTAATTATTTTTGGTTATTACATAGGGTTGCATATTTATTTCCTACTAATTTTAGCGGCTGTACTTATCATTAAAAAAAGTGATTCACTAGCCACTTATACCAAGTGGAGGATGTATCAGGCATGTGAAACAAAGAAACCCATTATTGACCGTAAGGTGTGGTTCTTGAGTTACAATAAATCACAGATGGTACGTTTCCATTCATAACCAAACATTTATGATTTGTAGTCATTTGTTTCAACATCTGTTTGGACTTTTAGGTAGGTGTAAATTACATAAAATAGACTCAAAAAGTGACCGTTTAAATTGGAAACAATTAGCTCATAAGTAAATATTTTACAAATAATTTCCAAATAAATATAACAATTTCCAGTACACTAAATCTTACTAAGAAAAGTGAAGGGAGAGTGGATACATGGCTAAAATTTGGCATGGAATTTAGGCTTTGTACATTTTGTTTTGTATGCCATAATTAGATGATTGTTCACAGTTAACACAACCAGACCATAATTCAGCTCAGCATTAGTCTAGAAAAATTTTCAAGGAATACTTTATCTGATGTACACTATGGTCGTTGATAAACTAGTGTACTGACTTCAATATTCATGAAGGGGCTCATCCGAAAAAGAAAGAAAAAAACACCTCTTGCGGAGAGGACACGCTAGGCTATGAAATGTATTGTTTTTTAAATCTTCCCAATTTTGGATCTGCTGAATGCGATCTGTAGATCGGGAGCAATTCCAGCAAGTTGGAAACAAGCAATTGTAATTCCTATCCCAGAACACTGAAAGGATCCGGCAGATGGAAACTCGTGGAGACCAATCTCCATTACTAAAAACATATGTACCATTAAAGAGACAATGATGAATAGCAGACTGAAGCACAGACCAAGAATATAAACATCAAACTGTCTATTAATGCAAAATAGAAATATGATATAATCAAAACCTAATCGCAGTTTTCCTCACTCCTGAAAAACCTATGATGTAATGTGTACAAACGGACTGTCACGGAATAAGGCAAGAAACTAATTCAGTTTTGCATTAAACGATGACATTGTATAATTGACTTTGTCGACGCGTACAACTAGAGTAGCTTGTTTTTATTACCTTGAATTATATTTACTGAATGATTACATCACGTTGTAGGTCGCTCGTAGCGTGATGCCCATGTTTCTCGACATGCACTGGTACTTTACCCTTGAGTCTTGAACGTCTTGTTTTTTCATATAGTATAAATAGTACGGTTTTACTACAAGCGGTACATCATCACTTGGATCTTGTCACGGATTGTCGGTTCGGAACCACAAAACTACAGCCATAGGGGTAAGTGACAGCAGTTAAAATAGTTTTGATTCCCTTGTATACTTATGCTTTTCAGTGTGCTCGTGACATACTTATTTAGTTATTATCGTAAATTTGATAAAGCTTCGATAGATAAAATAGCAACGTTTAGCAGACAATTCACTGTTAGAATATATTCCTTTTCACGTGTAGGACTCGGAGTAGAAAGTCACATGTAGAGTGAGGGTTTAATGTATTTTTTTGTTTGTTTGTATAAACCATTAGGGACATTGATATAATGTAATGGACTATAGGAATTTGTTGAGTGGATCTTTATTCATTTCATATAAATATATATGAGTATTTTGAGTATTTTGTGTGATAGTGTATTTCGTAGTATAAGCTACCAGATTCATCTTTTTGTAGCTGAAACTGGTGGAGGGGGGTGTAGGTGAACCAGACTGTAACTTTCAGAAGTACACGAGCTAGAAAATGAAACTGCAGCTCAGTGTACCGTGCCCAACTCTGTTTAACATCATGATTTACGACATGTAACAGTAAGTGAACCAGTTCAGTTAGAAAGCGGGAAACACATGTTACGTGCTCTGATAGTTTAAAATATAAAAGGTGTTTATTTGATAATACTTCATTCGTGTTTTAAGATATGAACAGGATTAACTGTATTATTAGTGTGTCCATTAGTAAATTTCAGGCTGGAATTTGATTTATTACAAATTATTTATTACATGAAATGAAAAGTTCTCATCAAACTAACATTCTTGGAAATGGGGATTTCAATTTACATTGAAATTTCAAGTAAGGATATTGTATTAGTGTGATCCAACGAAATACTTGTAGCATATCACCACTGCATGGACCACCAAAGGCACATCCAATCCTTCAGCGTTGAGTTTAATTTGGATGTTCACTAGAAGTTTATTCAACACTTTAATCATTAGGTCATGTGTCTGTAATTTTGTGATAATTTGAAATTTTAATTCGCAATAATATTTTAATATTTTGACTATGTATCCAATGAGGTTTTTTAAAATAATTTTACAAAGGATGTTGCTTGTCACTCTTCTATATTATTTTAAGACCACATACCGGTAGTCGTAATAATTCCAAGAGTGAAATTAGAAAGATACAAAAATTATGTAATGTCATTCGATAAATGTATCAGATATCACGGAAATATATCTTTGTGTTTAATGTTTTCTTTCCCCTGTAAAGTCTCTTTCGTTGGTTATCTCTGGCGCAGCAACCTAAAAGCATCATTAATTAGGAAAGCTATCTCCCACATTGCAGCATTGTGTTCATTCTTTAACCTCATCGACAGGCAGAGTATTTTGCATGCGTCCATATACCTCCCCTCTTGCTTCAAACAGCATGCCAGCAGGTTTAGAGTGGAGTCTCTGTACCTTAGTCTATCGTAAAATGCGACCCACCGCATGTTGTCCAATGCGGCCATCTTGTGTGAAGTCTTGCCTTGCCGGAAGTAACACTGGTACATAAGATAGTGCAAGAAAAACTTTGGATCAACAAAAGCGCACAGGGAATTATAGCTGGCAGCTATGTATGACCTATATATGAGCATCTCCAGAATTAATGCTCTAGGCATGCAATAAATCTCTGATTGAAAATAAGATGCTGGAAAGGCAACATATTGTCTCACAAACTCGGCTGCTGAGAGATTGTCCTCCAATATTTTACAGAGGGCATCTACTGAGGGGACAGTACCGGCATCCATGACAAGATATGTGTAATTCTCTTGAATCTGATGAAGAACATTCTCTGCCATGATGAAATTGTCCTGCATCAAATAAAAAGCAGCCAGTTTTAGTCTTCCAGAGGCCACATCAGACGAGCAGCCCAACACGAGAAGCTCTTGAACGATGTCAAGACTTTCCTTGTCTTCCTGTGCTAAACAAAGGGATGCCAGATCTGATCCAAGACTTGAGGAACAAAACATCTTAAGTACTGCCGGTACTGATGTATGTGTGCAACGTATGTTCTTCACAAAACCAATTTTGGTAACCAGATCTTGACAAGCAAATTTCATCCTAGCATTTTCTATTGTACCAATTAAAAACCTAATTACAAACCCCATAGATTTCACGCCATCTTTCGCCTGATTCACTGCATCGATTAGAGATGTATGACAAAGACGAGTCAGTCTCTGACCTATATCATCACATGACAGCCTGAGGAGATATTTTCCCTCCTGTCTCAGAAGATCATGTAGAATAGCTAGCAACTGAACTTGTATATGGCCATACACTTTACCATGGAACATGTTCTCCCCTGGTATAAAGTAATTTGGGCAGTAACCATTTGTAACCCATTTGCACAGTGTTTTCAAACATAGCTCAACACACAATAACATATTTTCTGGTTGCCACAGAGAAGACGGTGTACTTTTTAACGCATAGAATACGCATGTCTTACAGTGATAACTGCTCAACGCTTTTTCTCCACAAAGTGGTTGCATGAAATCTTTCTTGATCATTTTCAGCAAAACATAGCATTTGTATTGTGTTGAGTTGAATTGCCAGACAAGAATTTTTTCTCCATATGAAATGGATATTCTCCACTCCAGATGATTCTCTGGACTGAGGGGATGACCAACTGCAACCAGTACAGCACCAGTCTGCTTGATAAGAGCGATATTTTCTTGAGATGGGTAGTTGTTGATTCTGTTTTCCCACTGAGAGGCCTGAGCAGGCCAAAATTTGACTCTCAATGCCTTCACATAATCCATTGAAAGTCCTGTCCTTATGAATCGCTTATAGGCTGGACCATGCCGCTCGATATTGGACCAGATATTAAGACTGCTTAAAACAGAACGACCGAATGAATCCAATAAGTGATATTTATCTTGCGCATTGAACACTGGTAATGATGAATCTCGACACAGTCTTTGTAATTTCACATACCCTGGTGGAGTGCTTTCATCACTGACCATGATGTATATATGTTTAACATTTTCAAAGGACGGGAGACTCTGCAGCACCCTGATGTCGGAATCACAACAAAGGATATCAATGTCTGACTGTAGTCCTTGGGTGGTGGTAGCCTCAGCCTGACTCCCGAAGATATGATCAGGATCTTTAGAACCCATAGTTTTAATCTCATCTATCTGAAACATCGTGTTTATCCTCTTCCAACGTATATCCTCCCTCAGTCCCACTTTGTCCAGGACATGGAATAATCTAAGAGATACATCGCTATAATACACGGGAATACTTCCTTCCATTATTCTGTGCGTGCATTTGGATGTCTGCAAAAAACTAATAATGATAATAATAATAGTAATAATAATAACAATAATGTGAAAAGAATAATTCGTTTCATATATTCAGTCCTCTATATTCTTTCATCTTAAAATGTTTCCAAAACGCCTTCCATACCTATGTATATATTGCAACGTCCCATTTATTAAACATTCCATCGAAATATCGGAAAATAATTTATCGTCGCTTGAAATAACGAACTGTTCTATTTACTCCGACGTGCAGCACGGGGTATAGTTACAAGGTATCCTTCTGCAACGTATCCAACTATTAATATTTCAAATGTTCTCCTTTTCGCACCAATGTGTTCAGACAGCACTTTTTTAATCATTTGTCCAACCCAATACCAACGAGTGCATTAGCACTACGTCTCACAACACTTGCAAGGAATCTTGTGCAAGAAAAGATGTGTGTTTCAACAGTAAAAAAAGCCTTTAATTAGTGAACAGTACGTCAGCAGCAGAGGGGGCGAACAGACCACTTGTCTGAAAAGTCATTTGCTTAATATATAAGCTTCTTCCGAATTAAAAAAATAAGGTCACTGCTAACCTGACCGAGAGTTTTTATCGAAATTTTTGTTTACCCACCGGAGGTCTCATTGAGGTCCCGCCCCCTCTGCTGCTATAAATTTATCCAAAAATTTTATCAAGTCCAATACGATATCTTGTTCTAGGATCATGTAAATTTATTGTTATAAACCCGTACTGGGTTGATTGTGCTTGTGAAAAGAAATTTCTGAATTTAATTATATCCATGTCACCGCTACATCAAGTTTGATGAATATTTCGCAACGTATGCGTATCAACTCCATTAAACATAACTAAAACATCGCAGTTATCTCTGATTACTTTTGGTATTTGTGTGTATCGCTGAGTAACATAAATCACATCAGTGTTTTTATGTCTGCCACGTGAAAAAAATTCTAGCAGGATTTAATTGTTTGTCCAGCACCACATCATCGTATACAACTAAATTATTAATAACTCCGTCTAAAATATCAAGGCTCGGCGCTTCATCAATATCGGTTATAAACTCGATAACATCGCTATCTTCTTCATAGCATCTCTGATCATCAATTGATGGTGCTGCCAAATACAACTTATCACACTTTAACCATCTCATTATCAGATTAAGTAATAATTGCGTCTTACCCGATCCAGATGGACCTATTATTTATCATTTTGATGGAATTTGGCAACGCAGGATGGTGTTTAACTGGCTCTTGTTTTCGTGTCGCTGAGAAATCAATTATATCCATATAAAAATAATATGAATTTATATTGTTTACGTTGTAGAACTAAAACTCCAACTAATGATCTATCTACTGTTACAACAAAAAATAAAAGAATAGCATATGGTGGAAGATGTGCAGTATGTAACAGAAAAAAGTTTTCTTTTTTACCCAAAAATGACGGTGGTGATATTGCTGCATTAATGTCAAAGTTCCCAGGAACCCCATGGGCTAAATACCCTGGAGAAAAACATTTACCAGGTTATAATTGTTATGGTCTTGGTACTCGACTTGATATCATGCTTGACAATCAGGATCAAGCAAAACTATTTGAGTATCCCACAAATGATATGTATAAAGCATGTCACGTTCATGATGTGGCATATAAAAATAAAGATCTACAACATAGGCATATTGCAGATGTGAAGTTGATTCATTCGCTAGATTCCATAAAAATAAAAATATCAGAGAATCATTAGCTAACTGGTTAGTAAAATCTTCGATGAAAGGTAAACTCGTATTAGGAGCTAGTAATTAATTATAAATGGAATCAATTTATTATAGTCCAAGAGTATACTGGAGGGGTAGAGCAGCAATTAATAAACTCGCTGATGCAGCAACAGTTAAACATTCTGCTGCTAAAGCGTGGTTATCCAAACAAGCAATATGGCAAATTTACCTACCATCACCGAAACGAATTCAGTACGCACATTTCGATGATAGTGGTCCTAATGAAGTTCATCAAGGAGATATTCTGTTTTTACCTCATGATACGATTAAAGTACGTCGACGTCAAATAACGTACAAATACGCGTTAAATGTCATTGACGTTGCAAGTAGATATAAAGAAGCAGAACCATTATCAACGAAAACATCATCTGAAGTAGCCGATGCGTTTGAGCGAATTTATCAACGAGGACCATTACGATGGCCACAACTATTACAGGTTGATCCTGGCAAAGAATTTCTTGGTCCAGTATCATCGTTAATGAAGCAACATAATGTCAAAATCAGACGAATACACATTGCAATTCATCGTGATCAGGCAATTGTTGAACGATTTAATCGAACACTTGCTGAGCGGTTATTTGGATATCAATACGCGAAGCAATTCATTCAAGATAAAAAATCTCGAGAATGGGTTGCTAGATTACCAAGTATGATAACTGCGTTAAATAATGAGATTACTCGAACAACCAATATGAAACCTATTAACGCATTCACAAAAAAAAACATATACCTGTACAACGACGTGATTTTTCAGCGCAGCTAGTACTGTGTAATACCACTGTAAGATATTTATATGAGCCCGGTGAACTTGAAAGTGGTAAAAAAGAGCAACTGATCCTATTTGGAGTATTACGACACACAAGATATCTAACATAGTAAGATCGACTGGTAGACCCGCAATCTACAGACTGGATTCAACTGCTCCTCAACGTGGTTTTACACGTGAACAATTGCAGGTGATTCCTGAAGACACACAATTACCACCTCAATCACTTAACTAGCACCCCTACGTCAATTACATTCATGACAGGTCAACATCGTGTTTTCTCGTGTATGGCCAAAATGGTTATCTTTCCTATCTACGGTAAATTGTCTTGGATCATTTTTCAGATACCGCCATAACATTATACAACTACAACTTGCACAGTGATTATTCTCCTGTAGTTTCAGCGTATTAATAAATTCAACGTCAAGATCAAAGTCGTGTTTATTTTTTTATCACATTGTTCATAACCAGTTAATTTTTTCTTATTATATCGTTGTCAGTATCATCATCATTGATCACTGACTCGTTCATAATAATCCTTCGTAGTTGAGATACTCTTCTGACTCGGGACACTGCGAGATAAAGCAAATTTGACCACTCGATACGATCATCGACGATCCAAACAACTGTATCAGTAATAGTTAATCCTTGAGATGAATGAATCGTCATCGCATATCCTAGCGTCCACGGGGATTTATTTGTTTTTAGCGCACCCTCAATAACATTGACATCAACTGTGACAATATCATTTAATACTAAATTCTGTTTCTCGATCTGTCCTGGTATATCAACATCAATATTCTGCCACCGTGTATCAGCTGGTCGATAACACAACGGCACTGCCAACGTTGGAAACTTTTCTTTATGTAACTGAAACAACCGCTGCTGAAGTGTGTCTCTGACCATCTTTCTACTTGCAACTATCAGATCGTTTGGTCTCCACGTTTGCAGAAAGTCTTTCATGGGTGTTTCTGAAATTATCTCACGCATTACTTCACATTGAATTTTATTCGGCTGTAGTCTGATTAATTTTTTAAACTCACTTAATTCTGCATCAAGTGCTCTATGATCATCAGCCACTTCTTCGAAGTGGTCAACACAATCTTTCAGCCAATCATATGGAGATGGTCCAACAAAAGGAGGTGGTTGACCGTGATCGCCACACATTATCACAGCAGTATTTTTTGTTAATGGCCAATCAAGAAATGTTTATAATGTTTCTAATGGTACTGTAAATATTTCGTCCCATACGATAATCCTTGGAATATATTTCTCTCCCATCCTCGAAGAAGTCCATGCATCACCGTTCCATCGGAAGAAGCTGTGGTAGGTACACGACTGCACTCCTCGTTGTTTCATCTCTCGCGCGAGTCTGTGTGTAGGCGTTAAAACAATCATATCTGAGTTCTGAAATAATTCGATTGCTCGAGTCGTCTTACCAGAACCTCCCGGTCCGTTCAGATAAACCGTTTTATTTCTGGTTATTGGATCGTACACCGATGGTGCAGAAGATAGCTTTAATGTTTGACATTTTTTACAATAAATCTTTAATCGTAACATCAGCGGATTCGGAATAATCGAGTATGTTTTTTTTTTTTTTATTCTCCACGAATCCCACTGTGCACAAGTATCGATGTGTAGCTGTTCTAGCAATCCTGAATATTTTTTATTGATATAAAACGAATCCGTGGCGACTCAGACAGCAAACTTAGAAACCTTATTTATCATCGATAATAGATTTATCGAAACGTATGCGAGCATTGAAGATCTTAAATGAGTAAACTGCGGTGACTCACCGTCCATATAGCTCACAAATATACCTAGTTTATTTCCATTTGGCAAGAAAGCTGTTTCTCGATTTATAAACGTGTTTCTACTCGTTGTATCAGCGATTATAAAATCTAACTTAGCATCATCCGTGATCAATCTTGCGCAATGTCTTTTATGATCGTATGATCCTCCTTGAGTGAACTTGCCAATTATTTTTCTTCCAAGATATTTCGTAATTTTATTCTCGTAATCTGTTTTATCCGGGTTTTCATCAATACTTTTTGTTGTGGTAACCAAACTTCGGTTTGTTTCCGATATGATATAATTGCTTCGTTTACAATCAATGATATTAACATCGCACAATCAAGCATATACCGTAACAATACTATTGGTACCCACATTTTTTTTCTGAAAAATGTTTTCCAAACCAAACATAACAAATTGGATGAAGTCCCATAGCAAACTCGAATGACTCGATACAAGTGAATCCAGTCAGGTCAAAATCCGGTAATGGTCCATTTATTGATACTCGTGTCATTTCGTGCGTCGGATGACCGAATCTTTTAAAGTACACAGAACAATCTCCCATCCCGAGAAAACTTCCGGGATAACACGCGACCATATCAACTGAAATAACATCTCTGTGATCGTATTTAGTATTCCATAATCCACCGTGTCAGTATTCGACACAACTGGATATTATGTCATTGAGAAAATCAAATCTAGTTGGTTTCCACGAATTTTTCTTTCTAGCAAAATGAGCCGCAACTGACGGAACAGTAAAACAGTTGCTCAATAGTTCGTCAGTATCATCGGTATATTGCAGTGCAAGATTTTTCATTTTCTCGTGGAGAAGATCTTTTCGATAAATAACGCCATTAGGTCGTACAAACTGATCGAATTTATGTTTTTCTTCCACACATGATTCGTCGTTAGAACTCTGAAATAACCATACTGATACAGGTTCGTCTTTACTTATTTCGTTAATAAAATCTAACATGTCTCCGCGATAAATTTAAACAGTTCGATTTCGTGGAAACACTGTCGTTGTGCTGGTCCATGCATGCGCGTTATGATCAATAATTTTAATCAAAGCTCCTTTTGATTCACATTTTGATTCATACAATATTTTTCCAGTCATCATCGCTACGGTTATTGGGAACTTTAGTTTTTTTCCTAACTCAGCCACATCTTTGATTGACGCCCCGGTATCTTTAACCATTTCTCTCCACGTGTTTATCATTTTACGTCTTTTATCCGTTAGACCGTTTCCACGAGTCGAAACGGTAAAATGGTCTGTTACTCGTTCAGCCACACAGTTTATTTTTGAAAATTTCATCGGCGCCAGTTTATCAATACTGGGTTTTTCATTTATCACATAGATTCCATAAATAACTGCTGTTACAGGATACGCTCGCTCATAATATGGTTTGTCAATGCCAGTGAATAGACCTGGTTTGGAATCTTTACTTAGTACGACAGTTTCTTCACCCTTGTGTACAGGATCATATTTGTCACGGATAATCCAATTACCTGTTTCTGTTAGCACGACAAATTTTATTCTGAAAAGATATTTGCGATTATCAATGTAGTTAATGATAGTTGCTGATCGTTTGTCATTCATCGTTGCGTCGATGACGCCGTTGCGTATAATCTTGAACGTTGACCGTACATGAGATGCACCATCTGTATGAAACTCTTTCTTGACGCCGTGAATTTTATTAATCAAACTTATTTTTCGGATCAACCAGATCTCGCATTGGTAGGTCGTGAGATATTCTGTCGAGATTAAATTTATCTGCGCTCCAGGGCTTGATTTTGGACAATCTATCGAACTCGCTCATATTATATTTCAAACAAGTATTTAAATTAAAACATTATGTACAATGCCTCGATGCAAATGGTTGATGATCGGTTCATTGACTCGTTGTAAAAAATCCTGTGAAAACGAATTCTGCGGACAACACTTGCAGTGCGTTCACAGTGGAAGCTTGGGACCAATACCGTGCCTGCGATGTGGTGTTGGAGTACGAGAAAAAACAATTATGCGCAAATTGTGGTGGAAAAAATTTCGCGAGCTTAAAAGATATTACGATAAAAAAATAATGACATTGAGAGATCTATAAAATCGGTAGAGGACTATCTAAATAAGTTTTCAGGCAAATTATGATTTAAACAAATACTATTATTATATAAATGGAGCAAAATATGAACCATGAGTTTGTAAAGCATATTATAATAACGAAATACGAAGTAAATCGTGATGGTGTGATCAGAAATTGCAGGTTGAAAAAACCAGTTGGTATTGTTGGTAATACTGGTTATCTAAGATCTACTGCTGATGGGAAGAGTTATCACTGTCATCGGTCCATATGCGAGTGTCACAAGGGGTTAATTAAAGACGGTCTTGTGATCGATCATATTAACGGAAAAAATTTAATAATAATTTATCCAATCTTCAGGCTATTACATAAAGCGAGAACTCTGCACGGGTAGGGACAGGTAAATATGAAAAATCAGTTGCAATGAGAGCGATTAAATCTACAAATGTAGATACTGGTGAAGAAAAATGTTTGAATCAATGTATGCAGCTGGAAGATATTTTGATGTATTTCGACTTGTGGTAAGATCCGTCACAGGAAATACAACCAAAACTACCTTTGCAAAAAAAATACAAACACAAAATTATTTTCTATTATTGTTAATGAGATAAACTATCTACACCAAGAAAGGTCTGTTTTCATGATATCCTAACACCAATGTAAAACTTAATATTTACCTTGAATTATATTTATTAACTATTTATTTAATATTTGGGTCTGTATTGTACTCACATACTACTTACCTGAAGAAAGGAGATAACTCCGGTTAACAACTCATGTAACTGAGTTACTTCCCTTTGACCATGTCATGGATCCGCAGACGTGTTTACGATCGTAAGCGGAAAATTGTTGTACATAAATATAAACTTGTAAATAATATTTTTTCTGTGTATTTCTAATGTCAGTTGAGTTCGACAAACCGTACTTATTTAATTTTGATTTGTCTAGAGCTGGCTAACGGGAAGAATATAAGTTATTTTCCGTTGTCTTACAGGAAGAGTATCAGTTATCTCCCTTATTTTATATCAGTGACTGTATTTAGCACAAACAATATACTTTTAAGAAACAGTATTTTTTATTTTATTAAATTCGTTCGGTTTTCCTGGTTCATCTGTATTGTCTTCTGCGATAGTAAGACAAATAGCAAGTAGTAGCCAGAACGTTTCTCGAATGATTTTTCAGGTACATCTATTATCCAGAAAAATAACTTTTTAAATCTGACTTGTTAAGCAGAAATACGTATTTGGGGAAAAATACCCAAAATTGAATTCTTCAGCGAATGGCTAACTATATAATAACTTCTGAAGCATGTACAAGTAGATTAGAACCATGGCGCAAGTGGTAATGCAGCTGACTCTCAGTCAAGGGGTCGGAGGTTCGAATCTCGTAACGGGCATATTGTCGACGGTACCCATGTAGGTTTTTTCCTGTATAAAGTAGGGGCAGGAAGCAGCCCGTGTACATCTCACACTGCGAAAAACACGTAGTGTGAGTGCGTGTTTGCAACCCCGGGTTTTCTCCTGGGGTGTGTACATGAAACTGGCGCATCTCCACTAAAATAAACAGCAGCGTGGATGTATAAGTTCTAAGTCACATGGGTACCCATAAAAAAAACATTCAGAAAGAATGTTTGGCTAAAAGAAACGATCATGGGATGCCGGGAAAAGACCATAAGAGAGGTCTCAAATGAAGACAAAAGTCTCAAACAAAGGATCCCATGGAGACACACAGGCCGGTGCAGGAACCCATGAAATTGATAACCGCTCATCATGCTACTGTTTATTCTTGTTAACTATTTATTTTTATTTTTTCTCAAGTATTTTTGATTTGTCATAAAATCTGATCGATTTGAGTACCACCACCCCATCAGAATTAACAAACTGATTGATTTGCACAATTTTAAGTACCAACCACCCCATCAAAATCAACAAACAGATTGATTTACATGATTTTGAGTACCATTTACCCCGTCAAAATTAACAAACTGACTGATTTACACGATTTTGAGTACCATTTACACCAATAATAATAAAATTTGTCTGAATAAAATATTTCAGATTATAATAATTATTTCAGAATAAAATATTTCAGATTATAATAGTTATTGCAAAACTGATAGATTTGCACAATTTTGAGTACTATTTACCCCATCAAAATCAACAAACTGATTGATTTACATGATTTTTAGTACTATTTACCCCGTCAATAATAAAATATTTCAGAATAAAATAATTATTTCAAAATAAAATATTTCAGATTATAATAATTATTGCAAAACTGATTGATTTACACGATTCTGAGTACCATTTACCCCATCAGAATCAGCAATCTGAATGACTTACATGATTTTGAGTACCATTTACCTCATCAAATTCTGAATAAATAACATATTTCTGAATAAAATATTACTGATTATAATAATTATTTCAGAATAAAATATTTCAGATTATTATCATCATTGCAAAACTGATTGATTTACACAATGTTGAGTATCATTTACCCCAATAATAATAAAATATTTCAGAATAAAATATTTCTGAATAAAATATTTCTGAAAAATCTACGATTTCACATACAGATTCACAATTAATTCCTCTCCCCGCTGGTCACTTAAGCGTCCGAGTTGGTCTGTGAACTTAAAATTTATTCGTGTTAACATATTATTATGACACCGCAGATATACAGGATTGGTTGGTACTTGCACTATCAAATGCCCAGGGGAAACTTGTGTGAACTTCTATAAAATGTATCTTTGTTGAGCCTGATTTGATTTTCCAAGATCTATTTGATAGCTGCTATCGATCACATCACAAACTAGATTAACCGCGATTGTCGATGTTATATTAACGATTCCTGGTGAAATATGTCTGCCGCCGCCGTATAGATCGTTATCATGTTTGAGAAGCGATGCTGGTGGGGCTATTTTTCTCCATGATTCGATGATATAGGAAAGTTCTTATTGATAATAACTTTGAGTGATTTTACTAGTTTGTCGGCATTACTCCCTGGTATTACAAATGTTGGTAATTGTTGTTCAGTTATTTTGTAATGATTGAGAAACAACCGTTTAGGGGTCGTTGTTGTAAGTGGTTGTGTATAATAATCAACATCATCGTAGTAAATCATATTCCAAATGATAGTTTTATTGATGTATATAAGATCTGATATAACCTGATTTAGATGTTTTATCGTCTCAACGATTTGTTGTTTCACATCATCACTATAGTATTTTGTGATGTCATAAACGAAATTTCGTACTTTGTTGATTGATTGTCTAAATTCAGAATTAACAGGATCGAAACATGACTGAATAAATCCTTCATCGATGATTGGATTCATTTTATCATCATAGGTATACAAATGTTCTATTATTTCAGGAAGCTGTTCACCATCAGAGCAACAGTAATACTGATAATTTCAGTCCATGGGAATTTGCCTCGATATTTTGGAATTGTTATAATTTCTTTTCATTTATTGTAAAATCATCCCGACGTGGTTCTGGTGGTCCATGATTTTTTGGCGCAATATCAGGCCAACCTAGTACGGATCTTATCGATGATTGATAAATATCAACAGCATAATCAGGAGAATGTATCTCAACCGCAGAAGATAAAGTCGGCTCATGAATGTTAATTGATATTTTTTATTCTTTCACGGTGATATTTTTTATTCTGCGCTGAAATTCATCATTGATCTCTTCAATCTCATAACTGCCAGTGGGTATCCCAATAACGTTCCAGTCAGGTGTTCCATCATCTTTATTTTTATTAGCAAATACAAGCGAATTATTTGCTGGTGTACCATTAAATGATTTCGATCTGATATTTGGCCAACTGTAATATACTCGTAATTCTGCCAGTGCGATTTCTTTTGCTGGAATCGCAGTTGGAAAACTAACGTTAAATTCAGGATTAGTCGAACTTACTGAGATCATCGTTGTTTTTGGTGGTGTTGTGTTTGTCACGATATGCTGGAGTAGCTCTATTGATGTCATTATTTAATATATTTGTGACTTTAATACCAGCACAGTTGTATATTTTAATCATTTCTGTAAACTCAAAATCAGATATAATTCCATCATTAAGACCTGTTGATAACAACGAAGATAACTCCGAGTATGCTACCGTCGCCGTGTGCAACTTTATCATGTAATCGGATAATTTTTCATTCATGCAAGTACTTATCTTTTTTGCAATCATATTGAGTACACCTGCAATTGATGTTGTAGCTGAAATACAAATTCTTACGGCTAATGGCGCCATCATTGTTATCGTTCATAATAATACGCCGGTGGACACAATGATAACTAGTCGTCGTTGATATTTCTTTATTTTTACCGTGTATTGTTCGACTCGATTTTTTAAGTTCGTTTGCCATTCACGTGCTTGATTGTACCTGTAATGTTGCGATGCTGATGTACTCATTATATTTTAGACAGTAACCAATTGAGGTGTTTCAGCTACAAATTCTAGACACCACCATTAAGATGTTGCGGTTAATTTCTTATCAGCTGCTTCCAGAATAAATATTTCTTCGCTTCCTTAATTTAATATGATAGACACAACTCCAAAAAACCTGCCGGTGGAATGACGCCATGGGTACGTTGTGAAAATCTCGAATTTTGCAGCACTAAATACAGACAGCCTGTACACGACAGTGACTGTTGCGGTATATTTAAGTTTTATTTTGCTGCGACCATGTTGCGAATCCAGATGATACTGTGCATACGACATTGGTAATATGCCCGGGAGTTACTCCGGCTGGAATTTTAATCAGACTAATTTTGTTAACGATATCAGGAATTCCACTTACGGCATCTTCGAGTGTTTTTTTAGTTGTGTCTAGGTTAGTTTTGATATCGGAAAGTTTAATGGCAACGGTGTGCGGAGTGCCGAGGAATTTAGCTATTGCTTCATCGGTTTTTTTAAAATTTCTTCGAAATCTTCCAAAAGCGCCTACGTGCACACAATACTGCGCTCGCAACGTGGATATTTTACCATCTACGGTATTGTAGTTAACGTCCACATATTTTTTCGTGGCGGCATCTTCGTCGGATGCTGGATCTCTTAACACTGTTATCTTGTTTCCGTTCATGCTGAGTTCACCTGTTATTATGTCACCGGTATTTTTTAAGCGATTAGCAACCCTTTTTGCGATTTCATCATTGATGGTTGTAAACGATATACATAAATCCCTGATTCTACCACAGTCAGTAAACACAGGAATGTTATCCGTGACCGCACCGAGTACTCGTCGAACTATATCTTTCTATTTGATATTGCTCGTTTTTAGTTTTCCGTATCGGTCCTGAAAAACAACAACTTCATCTCGGTCAACTCCAGCCAGGTTCATAATATCAGCGAGTTCATCTTTAGTCGCGTACTTCTACAAATCAATACCATCTTTACTTTTTCTTGCTGGTAGATCTTCCGTAAATATCAACCATTATAATTTAAGATCTGTTTAAAACGAAGCGGTTACTTGTATAATCATGCACGACTTTATGAGGTGCCTCGGAGGACTTTGATATAGCGTCGAGTACATTAATTACTTCACTGCCGCATATTGGCGGATCCGTCATTGCTTGTGTTCATAGCGTTGAATACCAAACCGCTGCGTGAAGTGGCTCGACATACTTGATAAACTCACGAGGTGGAGCTAACCCGTACGAATCGAAATAAACGATTATACGTGGATCAACCGCGTATGATACCCAATGAGTACCGGGTCCTGAATTCGAGTCAAGATTAATAATACCTGTTTCGAATTCACTCGGCTGTTTCGGCAATTGATCTCGCATAACAACCTCTGAAGTTTTTTATTTTCAGTTGTTTAGCAGTATCAAGTAAATCAAAATTTGATGCTGAAGAATCTAACGAAGTGATCCTGGAAGCCTCAGACCTCTTCCCCAACGAGATCCCATCAATCGTAATCCGGTCACTCTTTGTTTTAATCCTCGCCCTTTTGCTTTCTTTAGAGCCATTCCAGCAGCGGTTCCAACAGCACCTAACGCGGCTGCTTTTGCTACGGCTGGAGCGGCAACAGCTATTAACGCTGTTTTTTGCTGCAAGAAGTGGAAAAATACCACCTGTTTTAATTGAGTCTTTACCCGCACCCGCAGAGAGATTAAGTTTGACTCCTGTTTTTGATTGTTTAGCGCCGTTGAAATGCTTAAGCTGACGTTCTGATAATGATAATTTATTTTGACCAACCGTGATCTGATCTCGCTTTAGTGATATTTTCATTCCGCATTTTTTTATTGAATTTGAATGAAGGTTTTTAATCTGACCAGGAGTCAGACTGACACTAACGTGATGATATGGCATTTTATGATAATACTCGTGTTTTTAAATAATATGATTAAAGATTTTCCACTGGTGCATCAACGACTCTCATTCGACCACTACCATCTTCAAGTAACATTGCGTTATCGCTGAGTATGACCGCGATTGCTCTGTAGACACCACCACCTGGCGGGTCAGTAGCATGAGCTCGAAAATGTGTATCAACGACAGATTGCTTGAATAAATCAGGATGCTCCAGCGAAAAGTAACAAATCGGATACAGATTTATAAAATCTAACTGTGATATTTGCAGCCCAGTATCCACATTTTGATCACGTTCCATAAATGACATCAAACGATGATATGCACGCGCTACGTGATTCTGACCAAAATTTAACAATATATCTTCAGCTGGTTCTTGATGTCCATTTATCCGCAAGGAAACTTCATTAACTCCAAGTTTGTCAAATATCATATGTGAACGTTCTAGACTATTCGTCCGATCATTATTTTGCAGCGCAATAAAAATATGTCGTGGCGCAGAAACACCTTGCTGTGATGCTATATGCCATGTGAATAAACCATTAACATTACTTTGAACAGCATCTGTGGTTACTGTTAACCATGATAGCAATGATTTACCGCCTTGATCCGTAAAAGAGAGTAATTTTTGTTCTTCAGCAATGGATGGAATCATTACAATCATCCACAATGATAGCTTCGTTATATTTACTTTACCAGCATCATCAACACCAGCACCTCGCCAGATTGCATCATTATCATCACCTTTTCTTACGAGCACAACTGCGTGTTTAGCTCCAAAGATGACCTTTCTAACATTTCCGCAAAATCCAAAGATGTGTGACAGTGGAATTGCACATGAAAAATTTCTATTATCTCCTAACAACGCTGCTCGGCGTGTTGCAAATCCTACGTTGTAATTTGCATTAACTTTTCCCATGATATCAAAAGCAGCACCTGGTCTAGCTTCATGTTCAATATCAACTGGTTGTGCATCGGCTGCAGTACCCTGTGCTGTCCGTATTTTAGTATATTGAACATGATCAGCGTGATTAGTAATATCCTTAGCAAACATCATTGTTGGACCGGCTGATCTTGTGTAATCATCAGAATATCTCGCTAGACCAATTATTGTTGTAGCAATATCAACATCCTTCTGAATTGATTCAATATTTTTTCCATCAATCATGTATGTGGCGCTATCAAACAGCGCCATAATCCCGTTGTTGACATAACCAACTCGGTCATTGACGCCGTAGTTAGTACCATCCGCCTTTACAAGTTCACCTTCTACCTCAATAAACGCCTCAGCGGGTAAGAAATATCTACTTTTATCCTGAACTTGTAATTCGATTCGACCATGTTGATTTGGTTGCTTTGCGTCATAGGAATACAATTGATAATCACGTACTGATTCATCTTTGAAGACCGGTGCATCCATGTCAATTGCTGGGTCGGATATACGCTTGAACATTTTGTTATAATTACCCATTTTTCCAAATGGTGATCTAAATTATCGTTGTTGATATGAATACCACTTCTTGTCATTAAATTTGCAGTTATATTTCTTTCTTCTTCTTAAGATAATTCCGCTAGTTTTTGATTTGCGGCTTGATTTATTATTTTACTGACATTTGCAGGCATAACTTCAGTGCTGGCCAGTTTCATTGGTTGCTGCTGTTTTCTTCGCACTAATCAAGATAGTCTGTCCTTGACTGTCGAGAACACTTTACTGGCAAGATTACCAATAGCACCAGGAATTTTATCACGAACAGCCTCAATAGCCTTCATCCCTAATTGTTTTGCAATCGGTATTGCTTTTGGAGCCATCCTTCTAAATATACCCTAAACAACATCACCATGTCCATCTCCGTAAATTGTTTTGTAATTTGGCAGTCGTGCGTTTACTACCCTGACCATGATCGGTCCACGTTGAGCAGTGTGTATAATCATTTTTATATACTGATTAATTAATTGTTTAGTCGCTGTGATAATCATCAGCAATTTCATCAATAAGGGAACGATAAATGCTACGATCCATAATACCGCCAGTAAATAATCTTCGACAAATATCAGATATTTCTTTAACAATTTCTGTAGAATTATTTCCAGCTCGTTTTCCTCCAGTCAGTATTTCTAGTCGTTCCACGTCAGAAAGAACATTGTTAGGACAGGCAATAAGACCACCTCCTAAGCCACTTCCAGTAGCACCTGGAACATCATGAAATTCTTCTTCTGGAACTTGCGGTTGAGTAGTTTGCTGCCGCGGTGGAGATTGTGGTTGAGTAGATCGTCGCTGCGGTGGAGATTGTCGTTGAGGAGTTCGTCGCCGCGGTAAAGATCGTCGTTGTTGTATTAGTGTAGAATATTCATTTATTGTGTCAGTAAATTCAGTATATTTAGTATCACTGCTTCTAGCTTGATCAACTCCATAATGTATGCGAAAAATCCATTTGTACCAATTCTCACGACTAACCGGATCATTGGCATACTCGGATTTTAAAACGCTATCTCGTATATCATAACTTCTCACAGCAAAACTAGCCAATTCACTTACGTTTTTAGATCCTCTTATCTGATCAATACTGCTGTAGTTAAATTTATAGGTTATGTCAACCCTGGCCCTTTGCTCCGTTTCTGGTACACGATCTTTCATATCACCTATTTCAGTACGAATTTTGTCAATACCTTCAAGTATTTTTTCATTGGGTGGGTGAAGGTTGAGCTGCAGCTATATCAGTTGGAAGTTTTCGTAAAATCCCTTTTATTTTTTTAGTTCTTCCTGCTATTTTTTTCAGTTTGTTCTGCTGTTTGTTCTAATACTGGAAAAATACCCTTTTTCTTCTTCTCATCCTCCTCCTTAATATCTCCACATATAGTTTTTTTCTTCAGCAGCCGCTACAGCTTTTTCAGCAGCTGTAGTGACGGGTTTAAATAACTTGTTAGTGTCTTCTTCGTACTCAGCTTTTACTTCCTGCTGTGCTTGTAGGTTTTTTCTAAATAAATCTCTAACAGGAAGGAATTTCTTAATTGCTTCTAGTCTTTCTAGAGCTAATCTAGCGGTTTGAGATTTTCTAACCGGTGACATTTATTAATATGATGATGATTTTAATTATAGCAGCAGAGGGGCGGGACCTCAATGAGACGTCCGGTATGTAAACACAAATTTCGATAAAAACTCTCGGTCACGTTAGCAGTGACCTTATTTTTTTTATTTTGGAAGAAGCTTATATTTTAAGCAAATGACGTATCAGACAAGTGGTCTGTTCGCCCTCTCTGCTGCTACGTCAAAGAATGCTATCATTGCCCTTCCCATACACCCATACACACTTTCTTATTATGATTGTCCAGTTTGGAAAGGCAAATTTGTATTAACTTCTCGGTATCGTGTTCATACAGTGAACAACTTCACTTCCAACCGCATGGCGGTTTTCAACATCGTATGTCCCTCAGGATGGTTTGGTAGTGTCACATAACATTTAGCAACACCTTGCATATATAAACATGTCCAGTGACACAAACCGAGTCATTTCTGTTACTTGGACGACCGCGTATTTTGCAGGTAAAGCTCGTGAATACTAAATACTTCTGTCAGTATGACTACGTCTTGTGATTTGCGGTCTCTGTTCATTTTCTTCGATCCAGATTTTATTTTGAAAATAGATTCAAACGTTTCTTGTCACTTTTTTATATTTGGCGAGTAGCTGTCGGGTAATTTCAACCGGCTGTTTGGATCAGCCTTCAACGAATGCGCGATCCATCTTTCCCAAACGTTTCAGAGCTTAAAATGTTTTATTCAGCTTATTGAGTCAAACTGACAAATTAATGTTCGAGATGATAGAAATATCTTCCAGTGTGTATCAAGGATCTTCATGAATTGTTCCCTTCACATCTCCACTTAACACTGCGGTCTTCTTGGAAGTGGGTCATCATCAGAGATTCGCGAATATCCATAAAACGACGAAAACATATCTAAATTGTGGAATAAGACGTATATCCGTAAATGTTAACAAGTTAGTCTTAGTATCCGTCGGAAAATATCTCGAGAGCCACGGATTGTATATGGTGCTATTTGCACAGTAGAAGAATTGTTCTCCTTCTCCGTGTGCCCGAGTGGCCGAGTGGTCTAAAGCTCTCACCGTCACGGATCATTGCCATCTTATCTCCGTCTGCGTGGGCTCGAGTCTCGGATTCGGCCAATGTGGGTATGTGAGAAAGTTTGCCAGTAGCTTCTCGTGGGTCAGTGGTACTTTCCGGGGTTTTCCTGGGTTCTTCCTCCACCATCTATACTAGCCGCGATGTATAGCCTATCTTGTGCTGAAAAATGGCGTTAGACAACAAATCCTCCGACATTGTTTTGGTAATTTTCATTTACCTGTGTTAAGATATACACTTATATCTGCATGTGTCCAGCGTACCGAGACAGAAGATCATTTAATAGCCGGTTCTTTTGTTTATGAATCGGCATTCATTTTTCACAGGTTCAAGGAAACAAAAATGTTATAATTAAATATTCAAATATTTATACTACTCATCCCCTCGTAAATTGCCAGCTAAAATAACACCATATGTTTTTACGCTGACAATGAGACAAGTGTGTGGGTAACTGTACCCCCTGTATTACGATACATTACCATGTTCAATTAAAATTCAGTAAACCAAACAAATGAATTTCATAGTAACAAAACGTTGGACAGCTTATCGGTGAAAAATTTAAATAATTTCGCGGAGGGAGGCGGTCGGGATGACACCCTGTGCCTAGGGAAGAAAACTGCCAAATTATTGATTAATCAGCAATGCATTACTAAAATCAAGCCTTGGTGGAGAAGATTATTTCCACTGCTAATAAACCACACAGTAGCGTATGTATGTATGTATGTATGTATGTATGTCTGTATGTCATACATTAGATATTACAGAAGTTTGTCCGCCATTTTACTGTACTATGTCTTTTGTTTACATGTCATCGTGCGACTTATTTACACATCGCTTGTAGGTCAAATGATCAACTTCAGCGCACATGAATAATTGTTAACATAAATAATTGTTTCCACATATGTTTGATATACCAATCATATTTACAGATTTTTTCTCATTACTTAGTAAATAGCTTGACTAAATCATCCCCATCTTACCTTATTCCCTCTTGGTTAATGTCCAAACACAGTGTATTATGTATTCTGTTGTCGGCTTGTAGGTAACATTGCTTAATTAGTGGTCACGTGATAATGTATATATAGCTTGCAAGGAGTATGTATGTGTATGTAACAAAAGAAGCATATGTGTCTGGTACCATTCTGGGGCAATTGGAACTGATTGAGGGGAAGAGGGAGAGAGAGAGAGAGTTTGCTCTCGTTTCTTATTTGTACAGTTTTTGTTGTTGTTGTTGTGGGGTTTAACGCCATTTTTCAGCACGATAGGCTATACATGGCGGCCAGTATATATGGCGGAAGAAGAACCCGGAAAACCCCGGAAAGAACCACCGACCCACGAGAAGCTACTGGCAGGCTTTCTCACATGCCCACATTGGCTGAATCTTAGACTCGAACCGCCGCAGACAGAGGTGAGATGGCAGTGATCCGTAACGAAGAGCGCTTTAGACCACTCGGCCACTCGGGGCCCCGTACAGTTTTTGTAATCTAGTGTTTCGGTGACAAGGAGATATAATCGAAGGAGAAAAGGACTGCAATATACGGTTATATTATTGTAATTAATATACAGTGATACCATTGTAATTAATATGCAGTGATACTATTGTATTTAATATACAGTGATACTATTGTAATTAATATGCAGTGATACTATTGTATTTAATATACAGTGATACTATTGTATTTTACAGTGATACTATTGTAATTAATATGCAGTGATACTATTGTGTTTAATATGCAGTGATACTATTGTATTTAATATACAGTGAAACTATTGTGTTTAATATACAGTGATAATATTGTATTTTACAGTGATACTATTGTATTTAATATACAGTGATAATATTGTATTTAATATACAGTGATACTATTGTATTTAAAATACAGTGATACTATTGTATTTAATATAGTGACACTATTGTATTTAATATACAGTGATACCATTGTAATTAATATACAGTGATACTATTGTATTTAATATACAGTGATAATATTGTATTTTACAGTGATACTACTGTGATTAATATGCAGTGATACTATTGCATTTAATATGCAGTGATACTATTGTATTTAATATACAGTGGAACTATTGTATTTAATATACAGTGATAATATTGTATTTTACAGTGATACTATTGTATTTAATATACAGTGATAATATTGTATTTAATATACAGTGATACTATTGTATTTAAAATACAGTGATAATATTGTATTTAAAATACAGTAATGTGATTTGTATTTTTAACGTAACTTTAACAATTTTTCAGTCATATCGCTACGATGTCTGCAATGTGGCAGTTTATAGTGATGTCTAGCACTGTGGCATCATGTCGTAGACATGTAGCATGATGTCCCACCCAGTCACATTATCCTGACACCAGGCCGACCAGACCTAACACTAACCTCTTAATGCTGAGCGCCAAGCGAGGCAGCTGTGAGTACCATTTTTGTAAGTCTTTGGTATGAACCGGCCGGGGATCGAACCCACGACCTTGCGCATCCGAGGCGGGTATTTAAAATACAGTGATACCATTGTAATTAATATATAGTGATAATATATTTTGTTTAAAAAATAGTGATAATACTTTAATTGATCTTTTCTTATTTGATACAGTTGCTATTATTTGCTGTATGTGTATAAACGATTGAGGCAAACAGACTGGCAAACATATCAAGAGAGAAAGAGAGTCTCAAATGACCAATATATGTAGCTACAGTCATTACACTACATTTTTTTAAGTTGAACGCTAACTACATTCTATTGTAAACAATTTTGTAAATGTTAAAACTTGACAAGGAAACAGTTTAAATAAATAAGTTTATATTTCTCTTAAACAATATTTTTTATCTGAAATTGCAGGGCACTTCCACATAACTATTTATAGCAACATTCATCGTGGTAAGAAACTTTGTCTTCGTGTTTGTTGAAAATTTTCATTGGAATGCCACAAAAGTTATAGATATGTGATTCCGTGATTTGTGTTCTGGACGCCCAGATACGGTTCCTAAATTCAAGCTTACCCATGGTCCATGTGTGGTGCATTTATGGCTATAGTCTTGATAGTACGAGTCCAGCAACGGTATAAATGGGTACCAGCTTCAGATTAAAATCAATCAAGACAATAACTGATCTCCAGATGCACATACGCACATGAATTTACAGGTAAAATGATATATCAAACATTTTCTTTCCCCACGGCTACAACCGCCTTTGTTGTTGAACATACCATCATCACGTGATACTTGCCATTCCACCCGGGAATGCTATGATGGGCACTCATTAATTGCATAAAATCACTACTCCTGAGCGCACCATACTACATCGTGTACTAGACTAAACGACCTAGGACTAAATTCATCTTCACTTAAATGTAAACGACAGTGGAGAAGAAAAAAAAACAGTTAACTCCATTTCACCCATTCCTTCACAGCGATTTGAAACGTGGCCGTTAATTTTAACAATTTTATTCAAATTCATCTTCAAACGTCAACCTATAAGTCTGAGCAACCACTGCGCATCGAGTTATTCAACCCCAATCAATTGGGCCACCGGAAAAGCACACATAAATAGTCAACATTATCAAGTGCTCGGATCGAACATCCACCGCTTACACCATTAAGTCGTCCCCATACCACTCCTGTGGAATTGGAATTTTTGTCATCGAAAAGAACTCCATACGTACTGTCTTCACTACACTGCAATGTTCATTTCAGACCACACATATTATGAACTGGTACAAAACATTCTCACAATGAATTAAAGATCAGTCCATCTTTTTCTTCCTCTACTGCCCTCCTATTAGTCGAAATATCAAGCTGATTGTATCTTTTATTTAACAGTTTTCTAGCCTTGTGGAATATGGATATTCGATGGTTCACATCATGATTATTCTCAGATTTCAAAATTCAATTTGACTGTTCTGGACACCCATACACATTAAAAGTATTAGATTCCATTTAAGTTTCAGCCTCAAACAGTCAGCCAAACCATCAATAAACATCGCCACATTTTGCACTGGATTCTTCGTAGACCAGATGGTTATAGTCTAGTCTTCATTGGTGTCCCCGAAATTGCATCCGATCACATCAATGTCATATGTCACCTTGATGTATCAGTCCCTAGCCATTACTTTTTGTTTGCTACTAAGAAAAACATCTGTCTGATACTAATGTATGACATTCAAGCAAACTTAGGAACTTTACTACCCACTACAGGAGAACAAATTGGTAAGTGCTTGCGTACATAGCTTAACAAACATGTCTATCAACCATGTGCATAGTATCCATTCAGAAGTGCAATCCATGGCATAGTAGTTAGGGACCAGCTTAACACTGCTAAAAGAGAACATCGTAAGACTGAGAGGCTTTGGTTTTCTTATTCTTCACACATAGATCCATGAAGCAGCTAAGAAAACCACGAACATAGTTCAAGTAGCGAAATCAATCTATTTCAGCACGAAGATCACTTAAAGTTCCAGCTGCTAACAAGCAAATTGAAGGAACAAATGTACAAGAGTTCCAATGACGTTTTCTCCAGTGGACCATCGGAATGTGATTGCAGATTTCTTCAATGACAACGTGCAAACGATTAGCGATCAACTTGACAACACAATTTCAATAGATTCATTGTCACCACAAAGTTGTGATAAAGAATTGCAAAAAAGGCAACCTTTAACGGTATTTGCTCCTATCTCTATGGTTTTCAAGCATGATAATAAACACCACAAAGTCATGTGAAATTGATTCCATTCGGACAATACTGTTTGCTTGAGTGCTTAGATTCAATATTGCCTTCCCCAACTGATGTTATTAATAATCCTCTCTCATACGGGGAAATCCAGTCAAAGAATAGAACTACACAAGCCCCAGTATGCAAAATATGATAAGTTTGTCAATTACATGAACAAAATGAAATGGAACATGACATTCGAACGATACACTTTCTCTTAGAAATAGAAATACAAAAATGTCATTGAACATGGGCAGGGTCGTATGTCTTCCGATCGCGTACTTGTGAGTCCTGAACATTCATTCAGGTCTTTACCGCTCCATCAACCGTAACTTGGCAGTCTGCTGTCTTTCCCATTACGTGATACAGGTCCAGAGCTATTTTTCTTGTGTGCCTTTTCCAAGACTCGCTCCCTTTTCTACGAAGCCGAATCTCTCTCTGGTGCCAGGTCTCTCAAATTCTTCCAGACCACGTCTTTTGGACAATTTATCGAGAAATACTTGATATTTCTCGGAGCGAAATTCTAATTTCCCACAGAAACATTCACTAATTTTGCGAGAAAAATTACTTAAACTTTGGATTTCGTCTGAGAACAAACACACACGCTCGTTTAGCTTAGCCAATCAGGATTAATGTTCTCTAACCGCCACAAATGTAATACTCCAATCGAAATTAGAGTAGGTCTCTCAAGTCCATCTTTATTAATAACTTTTCTGGAAAATATAGTTGTATTACACCTATTTGAAAAAGCCCAAGATTTTTCAAAAATTGTTTTCTGGCTTGTCTCAAAGCCGTCATTTCCTATTCTTAAGTCTACATTGACAGCGGGTCCCAATTAAAATCCAATTGCTCTCAAAACAGAGAATATACCATACACCGCAAACATTTATTGGGAGCCTACCCCATAGGTCAGTCTTAATGGTTACGTGTCAAGCTAATCATGACAAGATGTACTGTGAAAATGTTTACAACTGTTTGCACCATTATAACATGCAAGGCTTAGAGAGGTGCAGTTCCAGTGAGAAGCCATGGGTGACACGGAACATCTTGCAGATGAATGATGACAAAACGGAAGCGATTCTGATAACCACACAAATAATTTCTTATTCCCATCCTTCACCTCAAACAGTAAGTATCAGCGACACCAATATTAAATTTATACAATCAGTAAGAAACTTAGATGTAACTTCCGACAACACCAACATGTCAAGGCCGCATATAAGGAGCTAAGAATCAGCTCTATTCGCAGTTTCCTTTCGGTTAAATATAACCAAAACACGTGTGTTCCTTAATACTTTTGAGACTGGACTATTGTAATTCTATTCGATATGGATTGTCTCAGTATCTACCCTGAAAACTTCAAAAGTTCAAAGCACAGCTGCTCGGAGCATCCTTTGAATACCAGTAACTGATCACCGAGGCTCAGTGCCATCCATTGGATGGATACCCGTTCTCTCCTGAATTAAATACAAAGTATGTTCTCTCTGTTATATATTGTTCACTGCGTCCAGTCAAAAATGCCGATTTTATCTCTCCTACGTTTACGCCCCTTCTAGATACTTACGTGCCTTTTCGAATACTCGTATTCTCATTATTCCCACTTTCAATTCCACGTCCTACGGACAACGTATTGTTGTCGGGGTGTTCTTTTTCGTTCCAGGGCTTAGCTACAAATTTCCTCTTGAACTTAGACGCAATGACCTGTAATGTCATTCAAGAGTGCTCTAAAAAAATCACATATTTCGACTGTAATAACAGAATTAAGACTTAACAATGTTTCCTTACTCTTCATTATTTTCAGCACGTGTTTGTTTGCAAGGTGTTCTTGCAATGATATTATTCTGGTTGCACACTCGACTTAAACTTATACCTCTATATCATAAGTACAAGTTATACTTGATGGAAGTATAAGACTGAATAAAAGTACATATTGACATTTCACATGATAGAAAAAGATCCATGTCAGGAACGGAAATTTATAATTTTATGTTAGGCTACGTTATATAACATTATGTTATATGAGAGAAAATAAGGCAAACGTCGAGTTTATTTCATAAAATGTCAAAAGGAGAATTTGAACAATCGTCCAAGTTATTAAATAAAATGTACTGAGTTAGTTACACTTTTTTAAATGTCATAGGAAAAAGTGTTGGATTATATGATTGTATACCAGCTATGTTGCGTAACAATAGTATGTAAATTATGCTTAGTTTGAGACAGTTATCCTATTTGTTTTATGCCACATTGTTATACCATTTGTACTATGCCACACTGTTATCTCATTCGTAGTATGCCACACTGTAATATTATTAAAGGGCTTATCAAGCGACGTATTCCACACACTGTGATGAGATGAAAGAAAATAAATATAATAAACCTAGCAACATAGATATGATTCTCTTAAGAAATTACATTATAATTTTTGAATAAACTCTTGAATTTCAAGTACGATGAGTCTTCCATAAGATAATTGTGTAACATTGCTAAATTGGACACAACCAAGAAATTCAAACGTATGACCATACCTGGTCCCCAGTTGTTATGGGAGGGGGGGTGTCTTGTTTGCTTTTTTATGAAAATACGTGAATCTCGATTTTCAATACGAGGATGCATTCCTCGAATAAACTTCGCGAAACATAACACATGAAAACATGATGTTTACGGCAGCTGAAAACTCTGGCATTTCGTTATAGTTGCCTTTTTGCGGTGATGGATGTAAATACATCTTATACTTGTCATTATCCATTTTTCAATTCCTGATAGCTACTTTATATATAACGGATACTTAATAGATTCAATTTTCTGAGCCACGAAAAGCTGACTAAAAATTTCGCTAGAAACTGATGTAAATGACTGCTTTATTGCCTCTACTAAGTTGAACATACATTTGAATGATTGACAGCTTTGTATAGTCCATGTATTTCTATAATTACAAAATTATATGACATATTTCCTATGAAGCTTCCACTGTTCAGGGAAAACTCATTACATGGGATTTAAATATAACATGTTTATTTCCATTTATTTAAAATGTCCATATCTTTAAAAAGGTATATGGCAAGCAAGCAAAGATATTTAAGATGGAATTTTTTACAACATATACACAGAAGTATCAAAAAGACAAAGTCGATCGTTAGGTTCTTCAATTCAGCTGTTGCGTTTTCGAAAATCTATGTTACCAGTTATTGCCTCATCTAAATCGCCATTATTCTTTTACTCAGTCATGCATTCAATCCTACAATGCAAGGCGTATTACGGATGCGGGAGGTCATGGGTTCGATCCCCGGCCGAGTCATACCAAAGACTTACAAAAAATGGTACTAACAACTGCCTCGCTTGGCGCTCAGCATTAAGAGGTTAGTGTTAGGTCTGGTCGGCCCGGTGTCAGGATAATGTGACTGGATGGGACATCATGCTACATGTCTGCGGCATGATGCCCCAGTGCTAGACATCACTATAAACTGCCACAATGCAGTCATCGTAGCGATATGACTGAAAAATTGTTAAAACTACGTTAAAAATCCAAATCACAAACACAAACACAAGGCGTATTGTGCTTGTTTCTATGATTGACGTCAGAGGGATGCAAACATATTACTTCAACTATTCTTTTTGATTCATCTGTTAAAGTCATTAAATGTTCTACTAAATATAAATGTCTTCGAACGATTATTGAATGAATGCTACTATATGTAACATCATTTTATTGACAGTTTGATAAATAATTTAGATTAATGCCGTTAGAAAATTTTAGAATTCATAGTCAGCACAGAACTTGTGAAATTTACCTGTTTCATTTAAAATCAGCTTGTTTTACAAATCATTATATCTCATGTCGATATTTTGACCCATATTACACAATTTATTCAGATATGTACAACACATTAACAATTTCATGAAAGTCAAAATAACTAAGTAACATAATGGTACGATATAAAATGATTCGTGGCATGAATAATTGAAACAATAGCAAAGAATGACATTGGACACATGGGACGTAATATGAAGAGAAATAGAAAGAAAGGGAGTTAACCCGGGCCTAGACGAATTTATAGTCTTGTTTTTCACATTTTTGCTGAATATGAATTTGTACAGGGATTCGAGGAATCTACGCAATGCATTGTCTTTTGCACCTTTTTAGATGATGTGTGTCAGATGTGAATATTTGTTTAAAGCTGAATTGGTTTGCTCTTCTCCAGATTTCATTAAGTACGAAACAGAGAACAACATAGTATATTGTAAATCAGATTTGCTACTTCGACTGAATATATGACATTGAACAATAACAAACATGTGGAAAAAATAAATTCATCGAATACATATAATTTAGTGACTCTAAATTCACTGTGTTTTAAATTATTAAATATCTAAATAAAGAAAATCTGATATTTTGGATGGGGTGGTGGAGATAGTGGATTCCAAAAGAAATTATTTAGAATCAAAAGCTATGTGAAGTTGTGTCATCTGTGTTTTATAACATCGTATAGTTTGAGGGCTGTTGACCACGTGCTTCGACGCCCTTTAATACCATAATAATATTAATGTATGACGTTTTGAAACAGGGGGTTCTACTTGCAAAGAACTAATTCTCTACATATATCGTTGTGAAATATTTATATTTATATTTAAAATTTAGAATGAAACGTCATAGAAAAAGTTCACATAACTTTTCATTTGATGCGACATGATTTTTTAAATCATTTTATGTTAGACGCTTTCAACCCGGAATAGTATCCCTACGCGCCCCCATAGGAATCAAGGGACAGTTTGCATGTCTTCGCCAAGGCCTGTTGGTTATGAAACTCAACATATGATTACGAAAATCATTTTATACTGCTCGTGACACCAGCTGGAAGTCATCTGTATTCGACACCCATACATAATAAACATCTGATTATCCTAAACTAATGCACTGACTGCTTGTTTTCTTTTATTTTCGTTTTTTTGTTGTGCGTATCATTACTGCAATATGGAAAGAGCAGGAGATGTAGTTCGTGCTTTATGACAGCAGCATTGTTATACAAGAAGGCTGATTTCCTAAACCAAAGGCTGCATTGATCTCGTTTAAACTAAAGGTTTATATAAAAATACTGGCCTAGAGTATTGCCCATACTTCCCAGATGATCTGTCAAAACGGCACCTCTCTCTTCAATGACCTTGAATACAACTAAATCTGTCTCGTATGCTAAACAGTTTTCATTCGCGGACAGCTCGTGCTGGTACGTGTGCACGTCTCCAGCTCTATAAATTGCATTCACCTATTGAATATAAAAGAAATCAGAAATCGTACATGTTATGTGGTGTGCAATAGATGGTTTTAAAGCTGAAATCTCTTCGCACATCTCCAGTTCTATGAATCTATGGAAAATGTCATGCATACGCATGTTCAAAGTAAATACTTATCATCTGAAAGTACTCTTATGTTACGTGTTTAGCCCCGAATAAACAGCAACACAAGAAAGAGTGAAAACAAAAAGCTTTAAAAAATATAACAATTTATTTTTCTGGAAAAATATTGTAAAAATAATAAAAAACTTACGACTTCAAGAATCAAATCCAAAAAATAATCCAAGAATAATCCACGAATAACATTTTAGAAGTCCTAATAATAAAATATTCTAATGAATTCAAGTCCGAGTCCCGACGAAGAATTCAATATGGAAGCCGATGACGTATGCTGTAACCTGTATTGTGTTGAAGTCCACAGTTCCATGTGGAAACACAATAAATAATCTTCCGGTTTTGAAAATCCAACTGAAATTTCTTAAGAAAGGGTCTTTGTTCAAGAATTCTGTATGAGCACAAAATATTTCCAGATAAACAAATTAATCTTTTAAAATCCAAAAGATTAAAATAAAACTTAAAAACTAAAAATTCAATACTGGTCACAACAGAAGATACCAACTTGACACCAAGTGTTTAAAAGCCCAAAATCTTTCTCTAAACATCACTATTAATACTAAGTATTTCGCAATTTTGGAAATGGCTAATTGCAAAATAAGGATCACGTGATCATGTTTACATATAAAAATCACGTAGCCCCTGTATGTCCTTGATAAGAACCAATCATTTTACTCCGAAAAGAAAAGTTGTTTACATGACCCTCAAACAAGTCCAGGAACTAAGTCAAACATAGAAACAGTGCTTCTAGCATTAGGTATTTATGGAAAGTTTCAGGTCAAACTGAATTTTCTGGAAAATATAAAATTCTTAGTAAACAAAATTACATTACATTGACAAAAAAATAAATAAATAAATTTCCAAAACCCACAAACAATCAAATCGAATCAAGCACAAATTGAATCAAATATAAATTAAATTAATTATTCGTAACAGTACTTACGCTATGTAAAGCACATTCCCCGGCTATTACTGATCGTGTGTGTGTGTGTGTGTGTGTGTGATTTGGATTTTTAACGTAGCTATAACAATTTTTTAGTCTTATCGCTACGATGTCTACAGTGTGACAGTTTATAGTGATGTCTAGCACAGGGGCATCATGCCGCAGACATGAAGAATGATGTCCCACCCAATCACATTATCCTGACACCATGCCGACAAGTCCTAACACTAACATCTTAATGCTAAGCGCCAAGCGAGTCAACTGTAAGTACCAATTTTGTAAGTCTTTGGTATGACTCGGCCGGGGATCAAACTCACAACCTCCCGCATCCGAGACGGACGCTCTAACCACTAGGCCACCTGAGCGGTCAATATAATACTGATCGAGCTAACTTGAATAAATCAGACCACTCCACTTTATCAGCCATGAAGGTGTCAAAAGTCTTTCATGTATTTGCTCTTATGGGAAAGGAAACTGGAATATAACTGCACAGTGATAGCATTTTTTTTATTCTATTCCGCTCTGATTTTCAATAGAGGAATGTGAAATGGCCTTTTTGCAACTAGAACCGAACGAAGCAAATCAGTACATCTTAATATACGTCCTGTAATAAATGTATTCGATCATGGCTTGAAAACCGAGAAAGGACAACATGGAATTAAACCATACATTCTCTTTTCTTTCGTTTAAAACAACTACCCCAAAAGAAACCTATGAACACTCTGTAATTCATCATTGCTAGCCAAGGTTTCGATGTGTTAACCCTATCTACACCTTGGCTGATCGATCAGATATTTGAGTGCTTTTGGCCGCAAGCCACCGCATCCAATAAAAATCAAGCTGTTCAAAGCTGAACACCCTTTCTTTCATGTTCGATACAAGGAGACCACATAGTTGGGATGGATTGATAAATAAGCAATTTTCCACTGCCAGTCCGTAACTGTGCAAATACATCCTTCAAACATGGCTTTTCACAGGTACGTAGTGATACTTTCGAAGTTAAGCTTTCACAGTATCCTTTCGTAGTAAGTTGTAGTAAGTTGCCTCCACCATTTTCGTCCATTGTGCAATACACCACTGTTATACGCTGTTGGTTAGTTGGTTTTACATACTAAAAGAGATAACTCATGAAATTCAATAGATGTCGCTGCGACAAAGCACTCAAATATCTGATTGATCTGTAAAGGTGTAGATAGGGTTAACATATCCAAACCTTGGCTAGCGAAGATGTCTTTAAGTTAGCGCTACTCTTGTTGAAGACTAATCGCACATGAGAAGACAAAACTTTGCACTGAGATCTAGAAACATTTGGAGTCATAAAAATAGCAGCAAGTGTTGAAAGGATATTATGACATTAATCAGTCTAACACGTTATTTTTCCCAAACAATGCTTTAATAGTAACTTGTTTGTTTAACTTATATTTGGTATTTGCTCTTCTGTCATCCTACTTGCCTTTATCCCACAGACTTTTCTTTATTATGTCTTAGGGTGCCTTCAGGTAGCCATTTCCTATATGCAAGCAATCTTGGTGAAGAATCTATTGATTTCGGGGATTTCTGAACGTATCAATCATCCACTCCCTTCACTTCAATAATTATTAATCATTTATTCTTCTTTTCAAGCCCGATCCCACCCTTTACTGGTATTTTCTTTTCCATCTCTCAAGCTCAACAGTTTTCCTTCAAACTATCAATCATATATTTTAAATTGTTCAATTTGAATTCTCCCATCTACGGGGGACAGTTTTCTTGGTATCTGTTAGATTAAGTCATTTTGAATAAATCTGTAACGTAAGGTCTGGCGTTTATCTGAAATAAGTATTATTCTTTTTGTTATGATCATTTTACATCCTCCTCTCTGACCAGGTGATGCATTATGCTTTGTTTGCATAAGCTGAAAACCATTGTAGTACTGTGGCCATTTCTTTTTGTTGGTACGTAGTCGAATATCTATTTTAATATATCATTTCATGATGTTGTAATTTCGTACAAGATACTCGGAACAGTTATTATATTGTTCATAAGACCGCTCCGGTGGCCTAGTGGTTAGAGCGTCCGTCTCGGAAGCGGGAAGTTGTGGGTTCGATCCCCGGCCGAGTCACACCAAAGGCTTACAAAAATGATACTAACAGCTACCTCGCTTGGCGCTCAGCATTAAGAGGTTACTGTTAGGACTGGTCGGCCTAGTGTCAGGATAATGTGACTGGGTGGGTTCAAACTAACTGTCTGCGGCACGATGCCCCAGTGCTAAACATCACTATAAACTGCCACATTGCAGACATCGTAGCGATATGACTGAACAATTGTTAAAGCTACGTTAAAATCCAAATCACGCACACACACACACACACACACAAACACACACATATATTAGCCGGATTAGCGGGAAAATGACGTCAAATTCTAGACTAAGGCAAACAAATATGCAGTCCTATTGTTTGAAATTCGCCCTTAGAGCCCAAATATAATTCAATGAAGCGACCATTTCATGAATGTTTTAATATCAGTCGTGTTTGGTGGTGAAATTAGTATATTATTCCTTCATTCTTAATTGATTTAAAATCAAATCAAATACTTGTGTTTTCAGCAAAGGGGCGTGGTCGACCTTTGTGTCTTCTTCAACAGCAAAGGGGGTCATCGACCTTTGTGTATTCTTCATACCTAAACGGGGCGTGGTCTACACGCTCGGTGGATGGGGATGAACTGTATCAAGTGCAAGCAATTTTTGACAACTCACGTGAGGGGGGGGCCGAGTGGCCGAGTGGTCTAAAGCGGATCACTGCCATCTCACCTCTGTCTGCGTGGGTTCGAGTCTATGATTCGGCTAATGTAGGTATGTGAGAAAGCTTGCCAGTAGCTTCTCGTGGGTCGGTGGTTCTTCCTGGGGATTTCCCGGGTTCTTCCTCCACCTTTAATACTGGCTGCCATGCATAGCCTATCGTATGCTGAAAAATGGCGTTAAACCCCACAACAACAACAACAACAACAACTCACCTGCTGCATTGTGACGATAAAAGCACCATGCACTTTCATTATAGCTAATTAAGATCCTATTTGGCCTCGTGTTGGAAATAAAATATAAAGTTAATTGATAAGAGTTTATTTAGAAACTATTTAAGAGGTTTATTGGTTTGTTCCTAGCTGCTATTTTAAATCCCATTTAAATGCATTTCACTCAACTGAAGGAACGTGTGTCTAGTACCTGCGGAGTGGTCTTTTGACATATTTAACAATGATAGAAAAATAAGGTTTTGATTTGTTTTCATAGTTTGATAATAATGCGGAATGCAAAATCTTTTATTGCGATTTCCATATAGAACGATATGTTTTCTTCAACGAAAATTGTTTGTTTTGACCATTAAAGTACTTCAATATAATTAGAAGGTGACTTAACGAAAAGTTCAAAAACTAACAAGTCTGAACGTTTGAAACTTTAGTTGCTAAAATACTTTAAATTATTTTCGTCATTTTCATAATTGAATTTACACATTGAATTATATTCCCTAACTTACTCGCCTTAAAACATTTCATTTTATATCAAAAGTTTCCTCAATCCTTGACCAAATTAAGGATAATAAAATGTATGTTTAACGTGCATGTTATTGCCTTTACGAATATTGAATGTGATCAAAAAGAGTTTGTGCAAGTTTGAAACGTCACAATAAATCGTTAAAATCGATAAAGAAACAAATGATAGATAGATGGATGTGCTCTTTCATTTGAAATTTCTGTTCTAGGTTGTTATGTCTGTAGGAAGCATGCTCTCTGTTCTATGTTGTTATGTCTCTTTTGAAGTTTGCTGTATCTTCTAGATGATGTCTGTACGAAGAAGGCTGTCTGTTCTACGTTTTAATATCTGTACGAACTATGCTATATATTCTAGGTTGTTATGTGCGATGTCTGTTCTAGATTAGGTCTGTACGAAGGATGCTATCCATTCTATGTTGTTATGTCTGTGCGAAGCATACAATCTATTCCACGCTTTTATGTCTGTACTAAGTGCGCTGTCTGTTCTTCCTTTATATAGCTGTGCGAAGTATGCTCTCTGTTCTAAGTTATGTCTGTGCTAAGTATGCTGTCTGTTCTAGGTTATGTCTGTATGAAGAAGGCTGTCTGTTCTAAGGATTTATGCCTGTACGAAGTATGCTGTCTGTTCTACGGATTTTATGTATGTGCTAAGTATGCTATGTGTTCTGGATATTTATGTCTGTACAAAGAATGCAATCTATTCTACATTTTCATGTCTGTACAATGTACGCTGTCTGTTCTAAGTGTATATGTCTGTAGGAAGTATGCTGTCTGTTATAGTTTATATCTGTGCTAAGTATGCTCTCTGTTCTAGGTTATGTCTGTACGAGGATGGCTGTCTGTTCTACGTTTTTATGGCTGTGCAAAATATGCTGTCTGTTCTAGATTTATATGTCTGTACGCGATGTGATATATGTCCTATGTTGCTTTTTCTGTACGAAGTATGTTATCTGTTCTACGTTTTATGTCTGTACGAAGTATGTTATCTGTTCTACGTATTAATATATGTTCTAGGTGTGCTACCTGTTCTACGTTTGTATGTATGTACGAAGAATGATATATGTTCTAAGTTTTTATATCTGTACGAGGTTTGCTGTCTGCTTAGTTATTGCTCTGTTCGGCTGACTACGTAACACAGTTCTTGAAGGAGCTAAGTCTACCATCAATATTATAGTTTTATATGATTCAAAGCGGTGCATATATCAATATGACTGATCCACTTAATCTTATTACTATTTCAGCTAATCTCAATATTCTACCACGCAACGGAGGCCTCAAACAGAAAATCTGCTAATCAAAATATTATACCATGCAAACGGAGGTCTCAAAAATAAAATCAATTAATCCCAATATTCTACCATGCAAACTGGGTCCCCGAGTGGGCGAATGGTCTAAAGCGCTCTCCGTTACGGATCACTGCCATCTCACCTCTGTCTGCGTGGGTTCGAGTCTCGGATTCGGCTAATGTAGGTATGTGAGAAAGATTGCCTGTAGCTTCTCGTGGGTCGGTGGTTGTTTCCGGGGTTTTCCCGGGTTCTTCCTCCACCATTAATACTTGCCGCCATGTATGGCCTATCGTGTGCTGAAAAATGGCGTTAAACCCTACAACAACAACAACAACTACTACCATGCAAATTGAGGCCTCATGAATAAAATCAAATAATCCCAATATTCTACCATACAAACAGAGGCCTTAAACAGAAAAACAGTTAATCCCAATATTATACCATGCAACGCAAACCTCAAACAGAAAGTAAATCCCAATATTCTCACATGCAAACGGAGGCCACAAACAGAAAATCATCTAATCCTAATGTTTTACTTTGCAAACGGAAGTCTCAGACAGAAAATCAACTAATCCCAATATTCTACCATGCAAACGGAAGCCTCAAACAGAAAATCATCTAATCCTAATGTTTTACCGTGCAAACGGAAATTTCAGTTAGAAAATCAACTAATCCCAACATTATAACATGCAAACGGAGGCCTCAAAAAGAAAATCAAATAATCCCATTATTCTACCATGCAAACGGAAGCTTCAAACATAAAATTGATTAATCCCGATATTCTACCATGCAACAGAGATCCCAAACAGAAAACACACAAACACACACACACATACACAACACGCATGCATGCATGCATACATACATACATACATACATACATACAAAGCTCAGTTTGCATGGTAGAATATTAGGATTAGTTGATTTTCTTTATATATATATATATATATATATATATATATATATATATATATATATATATATATATATATATATATATATCAGTAAAAGCAAGCACGAATGGGCTTAATATCAAATTATAAAATTCATTTTAAATAAAAAGAGATAGTTTTCTTAACAAAATAAATTAAAATAATAACGCCCTGATATTCTTAACCCTAAATTATTTTCTGGAGTAGAATAACAGTAACAAAGTAAATTGTTTTTATTTAAATTATGTATAAAGATATTTTTCATGGATGCCACTTTTGACAAACTTGTTGTAATATGACTCTGACCCGAGAACAAAAGAACTTTCGCAGTTGACTGATGCAAATAACTTTATAATATATAAAATATATGTTTAATACAATAAATATTCATTACGAATATCTTATATTTCCAAACTTAACAACGAAAATCATTTGCAAGGCAGTCTAGAGTTTTTAATAAATTACCCCACCAACTAAATATCCAAGAAGTATTCACAACAAATATCTGAGTGGTCAGTGAATTATATCATTTTATGAATATGCATCAGTTGAAAAATAATTATTAAAAAAAACCACATTGTTAATTGGGTGAAATTACGCATATTCCATTGTTATGCAGTTATGAGAAAATGCAGTTTTCCATTATCAACAATAATATCAACGATGATATCTACATGTTTTACTTACCTATCGATGCTGACCTGCTTTCGCCCAATAACCGTACGATTGAGCCACAGTTTTAAAAGCAAGATAAAGATGCTATCCATTATTTGGTGGTTTGTTCAGCATTTAGTAAACCAAAAACAATCTTGGACCGCTTTTTTCTATGCTGCCCTCTATCGAATTAAAGGTAAGATAACATTATGCGATCTCTCAATTGAAATGTACAACAAACAGTTATAACATTATGCGATCTCTCAATTGAAAGGTACAACAAACAGTTAGTTCCCCAGCACTATGATTCTTTCATACATTGGAGAGTCGTGTCGGAAATAAATAAAGAAGGTAGCATAATAAGGTTAATGTATAATATTATTTAATACAGAAACAGAAAATAAAAATAGATGGGGCTAATGTACCAATAACTAAAGAGTAGTTGACAGAATAGCAGTGTTTATAATTTAATTCTAGAAATTAAATCCTGTCCATGAAATTACGATAAAGATGACTATGGCAATTTTTAGAGCAACTGTCCAAATTGTCGCTTCCCATTCCTTACGTTTTTGTGGCTTGGATGCAAGCCTTCATCATTCCGTCTAATCCAATTATTCCATATCACGCAACATTTTACATATGTTATTAGATACGTTAGGGGTCAAACATTCAAAACAAATGTCACTAGAATAAGTGGTTCTTTCAAACAGTAGGAAAATACATTTTTGTCAAAAGAAATAAAATATTTCATATATGAGAAAAGTGGAATATAACTGAAAGTTCTCTAGCTAGTCCGATATAAATCAAGTCCCAAGCCTGTGCTGTTGCTAATGGACGGTGGGTCTGATGAAACTTCTTGACAAAATCATGCAATTGACCCAGGCAGACCTGTCCGCAACTCACTGTTGTATATTTGCGACACACAACGTATATTTCTCGCGGCTGCTGAGCTGCAGTCGGTTGAAAAGGACGACAAGTACAAAATATTTCTGGACCAAATTCTTTGTTTGACCACTTGCAGATCCACGTGGAATAACAACAGAATCATGTCACTATTTCAAACTTCACAGCTGCATCCCACTGTTCAGTCGGGTGCAAGCCTTGATCTCCACCAAATATGACATTCTTTGCCAATCATAATCAAATTTCTCCTCAAATCATTTCGATAGGACCGACTTCAAGAGGAAAGGAGGAATCACATTTTAATGTTACATAAAAACCGTATTTCATGTGTACACGCTTATATGTATGCAACTTAATAGCATTCACGATATATGTACGATGCATTCCTTTTGAAAGAAATAAGTGACCAGTGTGAATACGTACGTTATGTAAGAATGAAAATGGTGTTTTAGCATATGTAAATAGTATCCATCCCCCCAAAACCCCATCAATCTCTGTCTTCAACACCATATTTAAACGGATATGACCTTTTAATCCTCATTCATTTCCAACACAATATAATTTACTGGAAGTTGTTTATTTTTAATTAGTCGAGCGTACAAATTTCACTTCTTCACTATTAGTTCGTGACAACACCCAGTGAACTTGGAAGTAGATATGGTCGAAAGCTTGGCGGATTAATGGTAAGATGGTATTTATGTCTCCATTAAAACGATATTAAGATTGTATGAGAATTGGACATGCGTATATTTAGGCGACATGTGTTCGAGGTGATATGGGGGCAAGGCAAGAAATTTATTTTCTGATCGTACAGATATGCTTTTCGCGACGATGGCTGCGATATCCCTGAACATCCTTTTGCACTCCGGATGTATATTAAATAACAAGCAGCAATGGATATTAGATACATTTCAGTAAACCTTAAGATTGTATTTTATTTTATAACAAAATTGAAACTGTTTTAACTGACTTTATTGATAATCGTTTCATGTAGTGTTTGAATCGTGTAATTACTAAGCACCATGCACACGCACCAAAAGCACATTGTTTGTCTGCAGGAAATACTAGTATACGTGTTTATTACCTTTCAGCAAACCTATTCTGTGTGAGTTACTAGGACAATCTGTCTATTCGGTAAAGTGACATCAACGGATGGCACAAACAATAAATTGAGACTGTAGAAAAGAGTATATGTAACTTCCATTTGAAACGCTAATCTACGATATATTTTCAACAAAAAAAAAAAAGATTTTCTACCGCCTTCATAGCATTACCTAAAAGAGAAGCTTTATTAGCATGAAAACATTTGGAAAACATGTGTCTAGTTCAAATTCAAATGAAATAATATTAAACAAGGTATAAATGGTTTCTCAAGATAAAATAATGATTTATCCGCCCGCTATAAAGACTCTAGTTAAAGCAATGTATTAGACTGAGCACAACCGAAAAAAGAAAAAAAAATTAAAAAAATTAAATACTGATTGCATTTTATGGTATTTAGCTAAAACTCTGATAACCCAAACATCAATTCTGTTAAATCATAATTTTATCATTGATTTCATTTCTGGTATTAGCAAATCAGAAGTCATAATGCGTTCGTTCGACATCAAGGATTTCTAGGCCCTTGCCATAACAACTCATTGGACTTTAACGATGTATACAATCAATAAACTGTAAACTGTTTCTTTCTCGAGACATACGGAGAACACCATAAAGTAACAAGATCCTATTCTCACATTTTTAGGGCCTAAGTTGCAATAATTCGTAAATTAGTTGAGTTTTTTCAGCTTTGGTGGATCATTGCATCATTCGCCACTAAACTGTTGAATTAAAATTAAAGATCGTGCCACTCTCGATTACTAAAATAAGGAAAATATAAAAGTAGAACATTTCTCAATAAATGTACAAAATATCTCAATAAAGTACAAAATTTCTTAATCATACAAAACTCTGCCATGATCATTGTTCATGAATCATTGAAAGTCAGGATTTAAAAATGTTTCTGATATCGCATCACCATTTCCAGAAAGACAAGCATCTAAACAAAATTTCCTTCATGAATTTGTATGTCAAATGAATCAGACACTTCCAGTGAATCTCAAAACACGTTAAACATACATTTTCCTGAAGAACTTAATATATACATGAAAATTAAGAATCGATTGTAGTGTTTAAAATACGTAATATAATGTATCTTTGTCCATCGTAAACATTTCATCGGCAATCGATTTCATTATGACAGGCTTTTTAATATTCGGAACGACTTATATGCATGTACACGCATTGTTTATACCTCTTATAAGCATTGTTGCGTCTTTCCAGTGAAGAAGTCCATTTTCTATTGTCATTCCCAACTACTGTATTTTCCGGTTTCCGTTTATTTGCTGATCTACATTCACAATAGCCAAGGTAATATAAATAAATAGAACAGATGGATGATGGTTCTCAGTCACTCTAGTGCAGTGCTGTTCAACCTTTTTGACGTCATGGGGCACTGAAACATATTTTACTTGAAGCCGAGGGCCGCAGCAGGAAACTGAAAAGCAACGACTATACAGCTGCTCGAGCTCTGGCGGACCATTTAAAATCAACCCCCGGGCCGCGGGTTGGACAGCACAGCTCTAGTGTATGGTCTTCGTTCAAAATGTATGCTCTAAAGGGTTGGTTGGGGTCGGGTATATTAAAGTAATCAATAGCAGCGACCGGATGCGGATCATGCTACTATTCTTATTTGAATTAACATTTAAAGCTGATAGGAAGATTCAAGAATATCAGGTCAACATAAACCCAGTTTGCAATATGTGGACTGTCCACTCTGGTCCACACTGGTTTATAATAAACATTTCTTAGTCAAACTCGAGCAATATGAAAGTCATATTGAAATTAATGATCATTATAATCATTCTCATCATAAACTCATATGCTGTTGCTAGACTATAACTTTTCAATATTAACAATTCTCATTATAACAAAAGATGGTATGTAGGTGAAGTTGTTGTTGTGGGTTTGATGCAATTTGCTATATATGGCGGCCGATGTAATTGGTGGAGGAAGAATCCGGGAAACATCTGAAAAGAACCACATACCCACGGTAAGCTACTGCCAATTTCTTACGTACCCACATTGGCCTAGCCCGAGATTCTAACCAACAGAGGTAGGATGACAGTGATCAGTAAGGTCGAGTCACTTAGACCAGTCGGCCACCCGAGGTCCTTCTATCATGTAGACGAAAGTATATTTCACTACATCAGTAAGACATGTCTATAGTGTTTACATAACGAACCTCTATAAAAACGATGTACTTGATTGTACTCAAAATTGACCTGCCTGGTGTAGAAAAGGCCTTCTAAAATTAGAGTTTAAATCCTTCCTTATTCAACATACTGTATTATCAGTGCAGTAAGGTCAAATTTTGTAGATAGCACCATGGACACAAATCACTGACGTTGTCCAGGATTCACCATTACATGAATTTCTTTAAACATGTGCAATTATCTGTGTATGACTTTCAATCCAATTTTCACCTGGCCTTTCACTGACCACTGTCTGGAGCGAAAAGGAATCTCCATAATGAAGTGTGGAAGAAATGAAAACCAATGTCCCAGTTAAATCGTCGTAACCACATAAATACAAAAGGAGTAATAATAATAATAATAATAATAATAATAAATATTTATACAAATAGCAGCAATTAATAATAGTGATAATAATAAGAAACATTAATAATGATAACAACAAATAACAATAATATTAGTCATCTGATAATAATAATAATAATGATAATAATAATATTTTTAATAATATCAGCAATTAATAATAATAATAATAAATATTCACAATGATAACAACATAATAATAACAATAATAACAGTCATCTTAATAATAATAATAATAATAATAACAATAATAATTCGATTGTGCACTTTAAATATAACTACATTTTTGAACACTTCATGTGTAAAATAGTTTCAGAATATTTATATACAAGAAGGGATGAGCTGGAAATGAGCTGATAAGAACATATAAATCTGATGCACAATAAATCTTGAAACAAATGACAGGCTATAGATACAAAATATATCCATGGGAACAAACTGACTCCTATGGTAATGAATACGGTACTCCTGGCATCACGTGCAGACATCGTTGTCTTAAATGAAATGAACCTAGATAGTCAAACAGCATTGTGGGAAACGTTTGACATTTATGTAGACATTAAAACTAGAAGGTCTGTTTTATTCGTTAAATAGCTCGAAGCTAATCATTACAAACGATAAACCTGCTAGATCTCCGTAGTCCGTTGTTCGTGCATTTACGCCGCCTAGCACAAAGTGTAACCATCAGTGGCTTCTACGTCACTGCTTGCATACATAATAACGTGCATCAATATCGACTCTGCCTTTCAGGTGCGTGGAAGTACCTCAGATGGAACCAACATTAAGGATTTTAAGGCCTAAGATTGCAATGTCATGTTCTTGATAATTTTCTCCGTACATTACGTAATAGGATAACTGTTATCCTTACATATTTGAGAATCGTTGATCCTCGTCTGGTGAGTTAACTATGGAGAAAGACACGCACAATACCCCAGCCAAATATTGATTGAACGAGACGGCTTATGAACAATTTAAAATTCAGTCTTGACATCATTATGAAAACACACAGCTGAGTAAGACAGACCGGCTAACACACAGCAAGAAAGATATGTATATATTCAATATATGCTCGTTTCATCAATACGTAGATATTCATAAAAATAGCTATAAAAATGGTTAGTAGGAGTCATTATTTATTTTGATATCCAGGCTTTAATTTGAAAGAAGAAAACACTATACCGACTCTACAATATATTATAATCATCATTCATACGTTTCAATGTTTCATTTATTCAGCTGAATATGTCAGTTTAGTAATTTGTCAGGAATATATCCGATCACCCTTCAAAATGTGACACCTCAACCTACAAACAACTAAGGATGACAATCGTCAGGTAGTTTGGATTTGACATGAAAGCAATTACGGTATCGATACACAAACTGCTACAATCAAAACGTTTCAAATGATAATGATAATGGACTAGCCAGTATAATTTATTCATGCTTAGCACTTCAAACCAATTTGCTAAAGTTAAAGTTGGTTTTGTATTGGTGTTAAAGTTGAATAATGGGTTCAAACGGTGCTCCCCTGGTGTATTCCTAGTGTGATATAAATTTGTCATATTTGATGTTTCTCAGCCGGAGATTTTTCATTAAAAACCTGTAGGCCTACTCCACACTATGCTGTAGGGAAGCAATTGAATCGTTGTCATCGGTAGGTATGTTTTGAGAAAGGTGAACAATATATTTAAATGCTTCCCATCACTATGTAATTCATCCTTTTACTTGAAACCCTTTTTTCCATTATCTCTGAAACCGGTTGATATTGGAGGAGTACAATGCTAGACAAAGACTGGGGGTACAGGTCAAGCAAATGCTCTGTTATGTACTTCAGTTATTGACTCTGGTGTTGAAGGACGGGCTGTTATTAAAAGGGCGTGTACAATAGAGCAGTGTCATTTTACTGAGTGTCAGAAAATGTGCGAAGTTTATTGTTAAGATATGATAACAATGTATTTAAAAAGGGATACGACATAAGCAAAAAGATTTCAGAATCTTAATTAAAAATTATACAGAACACGCAAGTAGTGAATAGGGATAGTATAGCGACAATGGGAATTAGCATTAAAAAGACCCTTGGGAACATATAGCGACAATGGAAATTTAACATGGAGAAAAATCGTGGGAACATATAGCGACAAGGGAAATTAACATGGAGAAAAATCTTGGGAACATATAGCGACAAGGGGATTTCAACATGGCGATAAATCGTGGGAACATATAGCGACAAAGGAAATTAACATGGGATTTTTTTAAAAAATTTTTTAAAAAAAAAAAGGGGTAGGCAATTCAAAGACTATCTCTTTTCGAGATATATGGCTGGCCCTGAAAAGGGCCTTTGGGTTTTATGTTAATGTATTCATTAACATAAATGGCACCGCATTGGTCTTCTTCTTGTCCTTAGGCTGCGTCTTACTGTTGGTCCGTACATCAGCACTCTTTTCAGGCATCCTTGTCTTTCGACGTAGATCCTACGTATCCACAGGCTGGTGTTTGTCCTGTGGACAACGGTCCACTTCGATCGGACATACATGAGCAAGTCTGTCCGAAACATCATGGAAGACACAAGGGTGGATGACTCAACTGTAGTCCACATCTTGAAGCGACGAGAACAGGTGAATCAATGCATTGAACGGCGCTTATTTATAGGCGGAGGAAGGATTGAAACGGATTGAGTTCATTTACCAATCCGAACACGCGTTACAGAATTCAGTCAGCTCGTATCCAATCCGAAGAGAGCAGTCTGTGACGTCACGTAGTCTATATAGATTCGCTAGCGCTTGTGTGCAGTCAGTCTATGCGACAGTGATTCAACATGACGGAAACTCAGAAAACGATCCATTGGGGTGCACCAGCAGGGGAGACTGCCCAAGGGAACTCGGACTTACTTTCAGAAGAGGTGAATTGGGATTTTGTGGATTTTCTCTCCTCGCAAGAATTTGTTCCGGAACCTTCGTTACCTTCTTCATTACCGCAAGTGGAGAATTTTAGACAGAGACAGAAAGAAGAATTGGAGAAATTTATACAACGACAAAAGGAAGCGGAACAGGCTTTTCTCCTACAGCAACAGCAACAAGAAGAAGAGGTAAGAAAAAAACAACAGCAACAACAGCAAGAAGAAGTAGCAGCAAAGAAACAAGAGGGTGAAAATCAAACGGTCACGGTACTGTTGGACATTTTAGCGGAGTTAAGAAGTCTGAAACAAATGTATCAGACTTCTTTATCACGACCGAAGAGAATACGACCTTCCCGAGCTAAACACGTCAACCCTGTGACTAAGCCTACCGTACCACCCTTAGTGATTTCAACCCAATCATTATCATCATCATCAACATTACGCAGTCCAGAAGTAGGCCTTGGTCGTGGCAAAGGCATAAGGCAGTTAAAGTTGATTGGTTAAACTCACCCCTTCACCATGAAGAAAAAAGGCCCTTTTAAGGGCCACCCACATTTCTCGAAAAGAAATACAATTTCAATTTGACAATAACTCAAAAATAAACCCCACCCATTTTACCCTTATAGTACGTGTCTTTGTATGAGTGCGTGAGTGTAGCTTCTTATTTTAAAATCAAAACTCAAAGACACTTACCTTATATCATTCATTTATTCTTTTATCCATAGTTACAATCCAATTCACAATTCACAACACTCTAATTAAAAGTTCATTGACTTCTTCTTTCTCCTTGTTTAGTCTCTCTGTTTTTTGAATTTCTTCACCGTCACACTCTTTTCCTCTTCTTCCTCCTCATTTTCTTCCCTTCTTCTTTTCTTCTGTTTCTTTTTCTTCACCTGTCTGCTTTCTTCCTCTGAAGAATCCCTCTCTTCTTCTGAAGAATCCCTCTCTTCTTCTGAAGAATCCCTCTTTTCTTCTGACTCCTCTTGTTTCTTTTTTGGGCAATCTGGAGACCAATGTCCTTTTTCTTTACAATAATAACAGGTATCTTGACTTTTGTCTTTTTTAGTCCCTGTTTTTGTTCTTTTTTGACGGTCTGGACACTCTGAAGACCAATGCCCTTTCTTCCGACAGATATAGCAAGTATCTTGACTTTTATCTCTAAAGGAAGGAGAGTAGTCCGTAGGCTGGTCTGAAGAGAATTTTCTAATGACCCCTCGCAAAGCTCTGACGAAACGTTCCATCTGGTTAGTCTCTTCCATCGTTGTACTCGGTTTGAGAGTGAAATGAATAGTGAAAGGATAAGACACACACTCTTTTATATACGCTGGTCTGCTATGACTATAAAGTAGCTCATGGTGTTTGAACTTGAGTCATTTGACTTTTTGCTTTCAAGATGAAACGAGCCCATTCATTCGAGAAGAAAGAAGAAGAAGAAGAAAGTAAGAGGCAGAAACGTGACCTATCGCCTCGAACCAGGGCTGAAATCTTGGCACAAATTCATGCCAGTGATTTTGAAGAGGACATGAGTGAACCAGAATTTGAAACCTCTAAACCAAGTTCACCAACCTTAGTCAACCCTGAAAAATACTATTCCATTCGAGAGACGGAAAAGCGCTCCTCTAGAAAATTTAGAACCACGGCTTACAAATACACGGTGAAGTTTAAAGATTTCAAGTCCGAAGTACCGTTAGAGAAAGCAGAAGGGTTCATCACCGGAGTGTGGGATTCTCTGCTCACTGCACTCAAGCGACAATGTCAACCCAAAGAAGACGACCGCTTGAGACTTTCCATACAACACGACGGTTTGAAATCCCCTGTTTGGATCGAGTTTAGCAGCCCTGCAGAATTGACCGCTTCCAAAGTCATGGACAAGATTCAACACGTGCAACAATCTAATGACCAGTTTGACATCACCGATGGAAAAGCCACATTGGACATGACCCACGTCTCTCCTCCTCAAGGGACCGGACGCAAAAAGATGTTATTGGTGAACGACCTTCGCAGCATTAAGCGTAGCCTTGTCCAAATTCACAATCCTCATGACCAGATGTGTTTAGCCCGTGCCATTGTGGTGGGACGAACTTATGCCAACAAGAACGACACGGTAGAATGGAAAAGAACCTGGAAAACTATTCAACGATCCGATCGAGCCAAACAACGAAATGAAGCAAAACTCCTGTTACAACAAGCCGGACTGTCCAAAGACACACCCTGCGGCATTCCTGAGATGCAAAAATTGCAAGATGCCCTAGCTCCACGATACACTTTGAAAGTGCACCCTCAAGAAGTGCGCGGACCTCTGTTGTTTCGAGGCCAAGACTTTAAGGACGGAAAATACATTCATGTTTATCATCACGATGACCATTTCGATACGATTACCAGTATCACCGGATTCCTGGGATACGGTTATTACTGTGAGAAATGTGACCATGGTTATAATAATCGAGAGCAACACAAGCATTGTGGATTGAAATGCTCAGGATGTTTGGCCTCTTCACCCTGTCTGAGCGAAGAACCAGTGCCTTGTTCAACTTGTCTGCGCACGTTTGTCAGCCCTACCTGTTACCAACAACATCTGAAAACGCAAGGTTCACAGAAGAAATGTGCTTGTCAACTCCTGAGATTGTGCCCTACGTGTGAACAAGTCATATGTACCAATGCTGCCAAGGCACACGTATGTCGAGGAAAGAAAAAATGTCACATTTGTCACCACATCGTGGACTTGGAACACCAATGTTACGTGCAAAAATACCAACCCCCACCAGAGAAAGAGGACGGTCACAAGAAGAAAGGCAATTTCATCTTTTTCGATTTCGAATGCATGCAAGAAACCGGCATTCACATTCCTAATTTTTGCGTGGCTCATCGAGCGTGCGAGAAGTGCATTCAAGAACCTATTTTCAGTCATTGCCCTCACTGCAGCAAGATTCCTGGAGGGCGTGAAAAAATCTTTCGGGGACCGAACACGTTAGCCGATTTCGCTCGATGGGTCTTAGACCCCATCGACAAGACGTGGAGCCAAGAGGACATCGAACGTTACGGAGATTGTCATCGTCATGCCACGGTGATGGCTCACAATTTCTCCGGATACGATGGACAGTTTCTTTTGAGGCACTATACGGAACAAGGCACCGAGCGTCCTAAAGTGACTTTGAACGGAGCCAAAATCATTTTCATGCAAGTGGGACAAGTGCAGTTTAAAGATTCGATGAGTTACTTGGCCATGCCTTTGAGTCGAATGCCTAAAACGTTTGGAATGACAGAAATGGCTAAAGGGTACTTTCCACACTTTTTCAATACGGAAGCCAATCAACATGCCGTTCTACCCCATTTACCTGAGGCTCACTATTACGACCCCGACAACATGCGTACCGAACAACGAGAAAATTTCTACGCTTGGTACCAGGCTCATGCCTCTGACCCTTTCGACTTTCAGGAAGAAATGTTAAAGTATTGTCGTTCCGACGTGGACATTTTACGACGTTACTGTGGAAAATTTCGAGAACTGTTCATGGAACACGGAGGGGTCGATCCTTTGAAAGAAGCTTGCACCATTGCCAAAGCGTGTTCCTTAGTGTATCGACAACGATTCATGCCTGAAAACACCGTGGCTGTCATCAGTCCTCAAACGACCCACTTTGTCAAGCGTCAATACTCGGTCAAAGCCCTACGTTGGTTACATTACTTGTGCGACAAGGAAGACAAGTGGATTCAGCATGCTCGCAACGGAGGGGGCGAAAAGACCATCGGAACGTATTCGGTCGATGGCTGGGACTTAGAAAACCCCAAGATCGTGTATGAGTTTAACGGTTGCTTATTTCACGGATGTCCCGTCTGTTACCCTGACCGTGGCACTAAAAATCAGTTTTTACAACGAACCATGGAAGACTTGTACCAGGACACTTGTCAGCGACGCCTAAAGTTAGAACAGCAAGGATACCAAGTGGTGGAAATGTGGGAACACGAGTACGATCACCGTTTGAAAACCGATCCCGAGTTTAAACACCTCGTGGAAAGTTACCAGTTCATGGACCCGCTGAACCCGAGGGATAGTTTGTACGGAGGAAGGACCAATGCCACCTGTTTGCTGTACCAAGCCGACGAAGAGAAAGGAGAAGAAATCAAATACTTGGACGTGTGTTCGCTGTATCCCTACGTGTGCAAATATTGTCGCTTTCCTGTAGGGCACCCGCAATTGTTGACGGAACACATCGACCTGAAAAACATTCGACAATACGAAGGCTTGATCAAGTGCAAAGTTTTGCCTCCCACGAACGTATACCATCCCGTCTTACCTCACCATTGTCAAGGCAAATTGATGTTTCCCTTGTGCCGTACTTGTGCCGAAACGTGCAACCAAGATCAACCTTGTCAGCACAGCCAGGAAGAACGGGCCTTGACGGGAACCTGGGTCAGCGTAGAATTGTTCAAAGCTCTGGACATGGGATACCAACTGTTAGAAGTGTACGAAATTTGCCACTTTCCCAAGACACAACAGTACCGCAAGGGTGATCCCAGTCAGAAAGGCATTTTCGCAGACTACGTGGATGCCTTTTTGAAACTGAAGCAAGAAGCCAGCGGCTATCCTTCCTGGTGTCACACTCCCGAAGACCAAATAAAATTCAAAGAGAAATACTACGAACAAGAAGGCATCACTTTAGACCACATCGAGAAAAACGAAGGCAGGAGATCGTTTGCCAAAGTGATGTTAAATTGCTTGTGGGGTAAAATGGCACAACGACCGTGTTTACCCAAGACGGAATATTTGACAGAACCTTCCCGCTACTTCCAGATGATTCACGACAAAACCAAATACATGAAACACGTGGACGTCGTTCGAGAGAATTTAATCTTGGTCAATTACGAAGAAGATCTGGACTTTGTACAAGACGACCCTTTTGGAAATGTCATCATTGCGGCTTACGTGACAGCTCATGCTCGCTTGAAATTGTACGAAGCTTTAGAACTGTTAGAAGAACGCGTCCTGTACTTTGACACGGACAGTTGCATTTACATCCATCACCCGATTCAACATCACCCTAACATCGAAGGAGACCGTTTAGGAGCCTGGACAGACGAGCATCCCGACGACAAGATTCTAAGTTTCGTCAGTGGCGGTCCCAAAAATTACGGTTACGAATACCGGGACAAACAAGGAGAAGTGCACACGACGTGCAAAGTGAAAGGACTGACTCTCAATTATCGTACCAGTCGAGTGGTCAACTTTGGGGTATTGAAAGAAGCCTTGCAATCGGGAGAGGATGGAAACTTTAAAGTGACCACCTACCAACCGAACAAAATTGTACGTTTACCCACTCACCACATCGTCAGTCAACCCTTGGAAAAAGTCTATCAAATTGTATACCAGAAGCGAGTTCGACTTCCCAATCATTTCACCTTACCGTATGGACATGTTGGTATAAAACATTGGTTGTAAGAGGATAGCCACCCACCAGAAAGATGACTTCGCCACAGCAAGAATCGAGTGAGAAACCCGATGAGAACTCCAAGTTCAAACCCTACCATTTTCCAGTCTTCTTACCTGACTATTGTGATTGTGCCCGTCGATTGAACACGTTTCAGAAATGGCCTACGGATAGGGAAGGATTACCTTCTTCGCATGTTTTAGCTAGAACAGGATTTGTCTACTTGGGACCTGAGTCAGGATTGGGATACGAGGTACAGTGTTTCGCTTGCGGACTGAAGTTACGAATGGATCTATGTATCTATAAAGATTCAGCTATTCTGGAACATACTCGATGGTCTCCGCACTGCCCTTACCTTTCTATGGCCTTTCCACCCATCACACTACGGTACAATGTTGACGGTACTTTAGAGACGGTACCTTCCGAAACAAGTCATAAAAAACGTAAAAAAGGAAAGATGTACAAGCTGGAGACTGCATTGCGACTAGTATGAAAAGGGGCTATGGTCAAGATCGATAGTTCATTGTGACTACCAAGACCGAGTGAACAAGATGAATACTTTCAGAGAAACACAAAACAAGTTGTTTAGAAAGGCACAATTCAAGTGTGGGGCTTCGGAAGTGGAATGCGATTGTGAGCCTTGTGATGGATACGATGCTGTACGTTGTGACCTGAGCGATGGCGTAAAGCATCATGGGAACTTTAGTGTCCCTACCCCTGTCATGGAAAGTGATGCTGTCCGTGTCAAACCTGAGGGATGCGAAAGCGATGCCGCTCGTCCTCTTGGACATTTTACTGGGTTTCGTTTTAAAGGGGAATGTTCACCTTCACGTCTACCCCCCTACGGATGTCATCCAGCCCTGAGCAAACTCCTACCCATGTCACTCAACCCTCATCGAAACGAACCTGTGAAAGACGAATATTCGTTCCCTGTGCGTTTGTCGGAATACTGCGACTTTGAAAATCGTCTTCAATCGTTCAAAGGAAAATGGCCAAAGTATCTGGGAGGACCGACCCCCGAAGAATTAGCCAGAGCCGGATTTTTCTACTTGGGCGAAGGAGATAAAGTCAGGTGCTTCAGTTGCGATGTGTCACTTCACCACTGGGAACCGCAAGATTCGGCCTACGTAGAACATGCTCGATGGTCACCGAATTGTCATTACTTACCCTTAGTGGGACCGAGACATTGAAGTAACTTCTTACCATAATAATCTGTTCATGGATACTTTACAAGAGAACATTCGTGCTTTGCCTGTGGAGTTGAGAGAACGCATTTATCGAGAACTGGTCAAAATACAAGTGAAACGTAAAGAACAATTGCATCCGTTACGTCACCGGTGTTTGAACCACTGGTACCTGAAGGCTATACAAGGACTGATTCAATTGAAAGTGTTCCATTGGACAGACATTGATCAACAATCCTCTAGTTTTAAAAAGGATTGGTTTGGTATGGACGTTTCTATCTACTACATTGTAAACGTACTGCATCGAATTCCAGAGGAAGAGTTAACGAATTACCAACATCTTGAACACAATGTCAACTTGGTGAAAGAGGAAACTTCTGAACGAATTGTAATGTGTAGATTAGTGACTCAACGATTTAAATTCGACACTGAAGTGAAACCATGTTTGTGCAAAGAGTACATTTCTTGTGTCAGACCAAAGAGGATTTAGTATGACCTATTCATGGATACTTTACAAGAGAACATTCGTGCTTTGCCTGTGGAGTTGAGAGAACGCATTTACCGAGAACTGATCAAAATACAAGTGAAACGCAAACTCAAAGTGATTCGTCCGTTTTTAAATTATGCTCTGTTCCAAAGTACAAGAAGACTGATTATGAGTGGATATTACATTAGGCACAAAGTTAAACGAGGCTATTGGCCACCACCCAGCGATTCCAAAAACAGTGTATATACTTATGGATACTTTACAAGAGAACATTTTGGGCTTGCCTGAGGAGTTGAGAGAAAGGATTTATCGAGAGTTGGTGAAAATACAAGTGAAACGTAAAGAACAATTGCATCCGTTACGTCACCAGATCTTTAACCACTGGTACCTGAATGGTATAAGAGGACTGATTCGTCAGAAATTTTTTCACTGGTCAGACCTTGTTGAATACTTTCAGTATATGAATGATGATGGGCTAGACGTTCGTAATTTTGGTTACTTGGAGATTCACTTACTGCAACGTATTGAGGAAGACGAGTTAAAGGATTACCAACATTTGTTACATGGAATCTGCTTAGAAAAAGACGAAACATCTAGACAAACTCTGGCGTTTCAGTTACAGTATGTAACATTTAAATTCCCTACTGGAGAACGAACGTGTTTGGTTAGAAATTACCTTTATTGCTTCCGAAACAAAGACACTATAAAATCAAGTTGCCATGCCACGGATTATGTCACATATCATTCAACAGATTCCGTGGAAGGAACTCAATGACGATATTCAAACCGTGGATCATTACTATCGATTATTACAAGAACTGTATCCATTCAATTTGGGACGACAAGTGGTGTGTGTCTTAGTGACTTGTTTTCTGGGATTTCGTTTACCAGCCGATTCTTTGTGGACTCTTTACGATCAGTACTTACCACCTCCATGGCCTTAAATGGTCACGAAAAACTCCTTTTGCTCAAAGCCTTGCGTTTTCATCTGGATACTTCTCGACCTCAACAGGAAAAAAAGATTCGTCAACTTTTAGCTACCCAAGACGTGTATGACGATGTGTGTGTAGCTTGTGACTTACATTCCCATTGGACAGATGTTCGTGATTGGAAAAAAGGGGGTTTTGAAGCTTGGACCCAAGAAGTGGCCCAGTATGCACAAGAGTTGTTCAAGGAAAAAAGTTACTTTTCAACCTGTGTTAGTGACGGTGCCAGAAGAACCCGTCACCGAGAACAACCACTCGCTTCAGGACAGGACTGTCATGGACAGGCCTGAAAGGTCATTCCGGGAGGACACTTGTGTGACAATACCTCATGTAGAGACTGTAAGAACATTACACACTGTCCCTAGGACATCTTGGTTACCCAAAACATGTTGTACAGACACTTGTTTATATTCCACTTTGATTGTTTTGATGTGTTTTTTATTCCTGTACATCACTATTTGGGTTGTATGTATTTTTGTCTTTCGTGTTCATATTTGAAACATTCAATAAACGTGTTCTGAAAAAAAGTATATAAACTCTTGTCTTGTTTGTTTTTCGTGTCACAAGTGACATTTCTCACACCATGGCTACCTCTGCTGTCTCTGCTCCCTCTTCCTCTACTGTCAAAGTCATCGACGAACACTTAGATCGTGCCAGTTGGGAGGCTTTGTATCTTCGCCATCCCTTTAACATGCTCATTGCTGGACCTAGCGGTTCAGGCAAAACCGAATTCGTCAAACGTTTGATCGAACATAAACATCATTTGATCGATCGGCCCCCTCAACGGATCGTGTGGTGTTACAAAGAGTGGCAATCGGCGTACAACCTTTTGCGAGAAAGTCAAGGCGATTCCATCGTGTTTGTGGAAGGCATTCCTAAAGAAGACGACGGCATCGTCTCTGACTCCCGTCTAACCCATTTGGTCATTTTCGACGACATGTTAGGAGAAGACGAAGAAGAAATTAAATTGTGGTTCACGCGCAAAGGGCATCACCGTAATGGCAGTCTCGTTTACATCACCCAAAATTTGTTTCAACAAAGTAAACCCCATCGCACCATCAGTCTCAATGCCCATTACGTGGTCTTGTTTAAAAGCCCTCGAGATAAATCGCAAGTGCAAGTCTTAGCCAAACAGTTAGGAACGCCTTGGCTGACTCAGGCGTACGACGATGCCACTCAAACGCCACACGCCTATTTACTCGTCGATTTGAAACCTACGACCCCCGAGGATTTGCGATTTCGTACCCACTTGTTTCACCACTGGTGCCAAGACGGAGGGCCTGTCCTGTACACGTCTCCGTCCTCGACTTCATTTCACTCCCCATGAAAAAAATCTATAAAAACCTCAGACCCTTTTTCGTCTGTCTCACACTCAGTGCGAACATGACGTCCCTTCAGTCGCATCTTCCCGTCAAATTGATTCGTGCCTTGTATGGCATCAGTCGAGAAAAAGATCCACAAACACGAGCTCGTGTCTTAGAAGCTAGCCTCAAAGAAGTCTTACGATGGTTCACGGTGACGGCACGTCAATTACTCCAAGGAATCATTCAGATTCCTCATCAATTCCAACGCTTTTTCGATCGAAACAAAGTCGCTTTGGTTCAACTGGCCGATCCCCGCATCGACACTCAAACCAAAAAACAAATCATTTTGAAACCTGGAGGGAGCGGTACTCTAGGAGGGGTCATCATTCGCTCACTCTTAAGATGGGATCCTAATGCCCCCAAAGTTATCCCTAAGACAAAAGTTCAACGAAGCCCCAAGAAGAAAAAGAAAAAGACCAGGTCCCCAAGAAGAATAACTTCTCCAGTGGCAGGACCCTCCTCTTACCAGACACCACCACCATCACCCCGGAAAAAGAAAAGAAGCCCCCAGAAAAAGAAACAGAGAAAAAGTCCTCAGAAAAAGAAAAGTCCACAGAAGAAAACTAGTCGCAAGAGAGGCACTTCGGCCAGGACGCAACCTTACACTCGCAAGCCACGACCTGCCACAGCGTCTCCGGCAGCCTCACGTTTGTCCACTTCTCCGTTGATGTCACCAGGAACTGAAGAGTACTTGGAGACGTTGATTACACCAAGAACTTCTCCGTTGATGACCCCCAAAAGAACTTCCCCAGTGGCAGGACCTTCCAATTTAGCGGCAGTGGCTGCTGCTCACAAAGTACCTTCTCCCAAAATCAAAGTCCATGAAAGATCGGGCATGTTACAAAGTTTACTGGATTTGTCCAAGCAAGAACTGGCTCGATTTAGTCCGTTACGTACCCCTGCACGACGTGTCATGCCTGTCCTCAAACTGATACGCCGTAAAGACAATCAGTGGCGACGCGTTCCAGTATAAAAAAGGCCTGTGACCGAGTAGGATATCAGTGTTTTTTGGTGCTCCTAAAGACTCAAAGATGTCACCCTCCAGAAAACCCAAAGGAAAAGAAAGGAAAGGACTGCCACCACGTTTAGCCAAACATGGGGACATGTTATCTGTCCTGTCCAAAGCTTCTCCACCCCTACGAAAAAAACTCATTCAAACGGCCTCCAAAGAGGTCATCGATACCGTGTGCGAATGTTGTTTGAACGTCTTGAAAGGCACGATCCCTTTGTCCAAACACCAGAAACAATGCTTAGGCAAACATCGTCACGTTCTTCGGAAAATGGTTCAAAAGAAAATTCCCATTCGTCAAAAAAAGAAGATGTTGGTCCAACGTGGAGGCATTTTACCTCTCTTGTTAGGCCCCATACTGAAAGGAGTCTTGGGAACCATGTTGGGAGGACTGGTGGGAGCAAGATAAAAAGGCCCTCGGAAGTCCCAAGATCTCAGAATTGACCGCTGACAACCCCATGGAAGGACGAAAACTAGCTTTAGTGCCTTACAAACGATGGATGGAATACCATCGGTGGCAAGAACAACGCACCCCGCATTTACCTCCCAATCCCAATTTGAGCGAGATGTCCCAGTTACAACACGAATTGCAATCCTTGATGGATCGCCAAGATTTGTCCGAAACAGAAAAATCGCAAAAGTACGGTCAACTCTTGCAAAGACTGCAACTCTTTCACCACAAAGCTTTAGACGAAACAGCTTTACCCACTCTGAAAGATTTTAAGACCTTGATGAAAAGTCCAGCACCATCATCATTACCACCACCACCACTACTGTCATCCCCAACCGTCACCAGAGATGCTACCCCACAAAGACCTGAGGACGAAGAGACGCGCGAAGTGTTTCAAACACCGTCAGCAGCTCCCATTTCGAGTAAGATTGCAGCATCCTTATTGACCCCGTCCCCCACACCCCAACGAGAAGAAATGAAAGCTTGGGTTAAAAAGATGATGTCCACACCTCCTTCGACAGAAGTGAAAAAGAAAGAAAGGAAACCAGAAGCGAAAAAAGAAAAGAAAACCAAAGCCATTCCATTGCCACCTCCACCACCACCACTACCTTCGACTTCTACTCCCGTAGCCCATCGGACACGTAAATCCGTTTCCAAACCACCCTTTCGACCCACCCAAAGTAGCATCACCGAAGAGTGGGTGACTTATTAACACACCAACACAAAATAAAAAATGGAAAAAGTCTTAGCCAGCATTTACTACGATCCCTCACATCCTGCAGGTTACGCAGGAGTTCAAAAATTGTATCGTGCTGCCAAAACGCGACTGAAAAGTCTCCGTTTACCTCAAGTGCAACGATGGTTACAAGAACAAGCTACCTACACTTTGCACAAACCCATTCGACGCAAGTTTGCCAGAAGTCGCACCCAAGTGGAAGGCATCGATCATCAATGGCAAGCCGATTTAGCCGATGTCTCTCATTTGGCCAGCTACAATCGTGGCTACAAATATTTGTTTTGTGTCATCGACGTCTTTTCCAAATTTGCCTGGGTCGTGCCTTTGACTTCCAAATCGAGCAGCGAGTTAGTGCGAGCCCTGCAACGGGTGTTGAAACAAAGCGGTCGTCACCCTCTTCGATGGCAAACGGACAAAGGCACCGAATTTCTGAACCAAGCTTTCCAAAAAGAATTAAAGAAACGTGACATTCATTTTTTTACCACCGAGAATCCCGAAACCAAAGCCAGCATCGTGGAACGTTTTCAACGCACTTTGAAAGAACGCATGTGGAAATATTTTACGCATCACCACACTCTGAAGTACATCGACATCTTACCGCACCTGGTGCAAGCATACAACCAATCTTACCATCGAAGCATCGGACGTGCCCCGCAAGACGTGACTCCCGACAACGAAGTGCTGGTGTTTGAGCGCCTGTTCGGTACGTCCCCGACGAGGGCTGTCCCCAAGAAAAGTGGAGAGTTGGTCGTAGGAGATTGGGTGCGCATTGGCAAAACCAAACGCACTTTCGACAAAGGTTACTTACCTAACTGGACGACCGAATTGTTTCGCGTCACTGGACGAGTGCATGGCCGTCATCCTGCCGTCTATAAATTGGAAGACATGAACGGAGAAGTACTCAAAGGAACGTTTTATTTGCCCGAGTTACAACGTGTCACCAAAAAAGAAGACGACGTGTACGACATCGAAAGCATTCTCGAACGCAGAACCCGTAAAGTGGGCAAACGACGTGTCAAAGAAGTCAAAGTACGTTGGAAAGGATATCCACCCAGTTTCGATTCTTGGATCGACGCTTCGCAAGTCATCGACTATAAAAAGAAGAAGTGACCATCATGCCCTTTCACACAGCAGACGCAGCTACGTCGACCAGTCCTTCTTCCCCTAGTTCTTCTGTGCAAGATTTACAAAAACAACCCTTGTGAGTGTGGTGTGGAGAACGTGTGCCTAAAACGCAAATCGTCTTTTTCTGCCAAATCTTCGTGGTGTATTGTGTCATCGGGGCAGCCATCGCCAATTTGAGTTTGCAACAAGGAGACAAACAATTGTGGACCATTTTATTGAGCAGTTGCATCGGTTACCTGCTTCCCAATCCCTCCCTGAAATTCTCCTCGAACGGGAACGTTGTGTCCAGTGCCAGTGCCAGTCACCACTCCAACAACCACAACCAGAACCCCATTTTGGGCGGAGACACACCTCTGACATCCACTAATATTCCCTCGGACAGCCACAGAACTCTGGAATTATGAGTCACCAAAACCAATTTTACTTAACCTTACCCAGTGACAGTTCCATGGAGGTGTTTCCCAACAACACGTTGTGCTGTTACACGGCCAAATTACCTCAAGCCATCCCCTTAGATCACGAAGCCCATTGGGAAGTGGCTTTAGTAGAAATGATTCACCCGACCCAAGTCCTCAATGTCGTTGCCAATCAAAATAAATTTGATGTGGAAGTTTATGACGAACAAATACAACAGTGGATGGATACCCATAGCAAATATAAGCATAAAACCCCTAGCACAAAAAATCGACATTACACCATCTATCACTTGTTCATTCCCCCAGGTTATTATTTTTGTGGTCAACATTTGGTCAACACCATATCCACCAGGTTTAATGGCGTGTTTGGGGAAGCTTTTAAGAATGTCAAGAACAAAACTGTCACCCTGGAATACCACAAAACAGCTCGTCGCTTCCTGATGAAATTTCCTGAGGATAAAATCATGGGTTTCTATTTTTGTGATGAATTGTTTGACATGTTGGGCGGTAACACGGAGATGAGGAAGAAAGTAGAACAACAAAAAAAACCCACCGAATTATCAATCATTTACGACAACGAGTCTTTTGGCCAGTATTTTAATACCCCGGTAGAACTGAACCAAGGACTGAATTTGATGTTTGTGTATTCCGATGTGGTGGAATACAACGTGGTGGGACACACCTCCGTGCCGTTACTGCGTGTCATTCCTTTCAAAGTGGATTCTGCCGCAAACGCTGACGAGGAAGGTGGAAACACTTACCACGTCCACCGCGAATTTGTCCATCCTCACTATTTGCCTGTCAGCAAGTCGTATTTGGACACAGTCAACATTACTATAAAAGGAGATTTGGGACAAAATATTCCATTCACCAAAGGAAAAGTCACGGTGAAACTCCATTTTCGAAAACGGTTCTCTCACGACTCGTAAGTAAGTCATGTATCCAGTGTACCGAGGGGTTGCTCGACAGCGAGGACACGGTTTAGGAGACATGTTAAAATCAGCCTTTCGTTCGGTGGCCCCGGTGTTGAAACCGATGGTGACACGCGGATTGCACGCCTTGAAAGATGCGGCACTGACGCAAGGCAAAGAATTTCTCCAAAATGTCATCATCGACAAACAAAACCCTAAAGAAGCCTTGATGAGGGCAGGCAAAAATGTCTTGCTGCAAACGGGTAAAGACATTTTAGGCCGACGAGACACACCTATAAATGCCCTGCACGCTACCGAATCAGGCATTCAGCAAGGACAAGGTAGAAAGAGACGACGACGAAGAAAACACCCTTTCACCAGACTTCAAGCGAGAAAGGCCAAGAAAAGAAGAACCGTTCGAGACTTAGACGTTTTCGATTATTGAGACACAGAACAAAAAAATGATGCACCGAGAGTCTTGCGCTTGTTCCAAGACGGAATTGGATTTGTTTGCCATGCCCCCCACCATGATGACCATGCAAGAATCTCAGTGGGTGGAATTTCACCCCGTCTCCTCATTGACCGATTCCGCTCCCATCGAGTTTGAAATCAAAGGACAGCCCGAAGATTACATCGATCTGAATAGCAGTTACTTGTACCTGAAAGTCAAAGTTGTAGATAAGACAGGAGGTAATATAGATATAGACACTGAAGCAGTAGCTCCCGTCAACAATTTCATGCATTCCTTGTTCAGTGGAGTGGACTTGTACTTGAACAACAAACTGGTCAGCAGCAGCATGGATACTTACCCTTATCGAGCCTACCTGGAAAATCTCTTGACGTACGGAATAGACGCCAAGAACACTCATCTCAATGCCTGTGTGGTATGGGAAGCTGACGAAGCAGGCCAGTTTGAAACATTCGAAACTGATGCAAGCAAAACACCAAGCAATGACGGATTTGTAGAACGAAGAGACAGAATCAAAGGAGCCGACAAAAGTTTAGAACTGATGGATCGTTTGCATTTGGACATGTGGTTGCAAGAGAAATATTTGCTAAACGGAGTGAATGTTCGCCTGAGACTGAATCGGAGCAGTACCGCTTTCCATTTATTGGCTAATGATGACGATTACAAAACCAAAATCCAAGAAGCCAGACTCTACGTGCGACGTGTGGAAGTGCTACCTAAAGTAGGTAACGACATCAGTCAAACGTTGAGCAGAACGACCGCCAAGTATCCCATACGACGTGTGGAAGTGAAAACGTTCACCATTCCCGTTGGACATCAATCCATGATCGAAGATCATCTGTTCCAAGGACAGCTACCCAAGCGTTTAATCATTGGTATGGTCGAGAATGAAGCCTTCAACGGAGCTATCGCTAAAAATCCTTTCCACTTTCAACACTTTGACGTGTCCAAGATCGAAATCAGTCGAGATGGCAAGACCTTGTGTACCCGACCTTTCGAACCTAAGTTTAAAGAGAAGAATTACTTGAGGTCGTACTTGTCCCTGTACGAAGCCACCGGACAGTTAGGAACCAACACCAGTCACGGCATTACGTACGAAGATTATGCAGGAGGCTATGCTTTGTGGGCTTTCGATTTCACTCCAGACCAAGGCAGCGACGAGGGACATTTCCACCCTATAAAATCAGGCCAGATTCGTGTGGAACTTCAGTTTACAAAGCCACTGAACAAGACAGTGAACGTCATCCTGTATGCAGAATTCGATAATACCATAGAAATCAACAGTTTGAGAGAAGTCATTCTAGATTATTAGAAGTCATGGAAGACTGTTATCCCTCTTTACCTAGTGAAGAAACTTTGGACATGAAATGTGAGGAGACTGTGGAAGAAGAAGTGATCATGATGAAATCGAGATGGCCAGAACAAGAAGCCCATTTAGTCTCCTGTTTTGCCAAACACTTGGTCGACAAAATAACGGAATTGATCAAGAAAAATTGCTATGGATGTCAAAACGATCATCCCAGTCAAATTCAACACGATAAATGCCTGATGTTGAGTCAAGAAGAAAAATTGGACGAGTATCTGGACGAAGCTTGGAGTCTCATCTCAAACAAAGACGTGTTGTACCAGTGGTATAAAGACTTGCGTAAACATTCTTGTCCACCATTAACCACTCAAGAGATCCATCGTATCGAAGCTCTCCTGAATCAGAGTGAGGAAACAGAACGAATAACCGTTTATTCGTCAGACATTTTCAAGCAAAAAGTCAGGATCGAATTGACGACTTATTATTACCTGTGAAGAAGAAGAAAAAAAACACACAAAACAATGGATACCTGGGAACTTTATTACCTTTTGAACCACAGTTCGTATACGTCTTCTTGGAATCCTGTCGTCTGTGTTAAAGATGAACTCCCTCATCGCAAACCTAAAGACCATCAAGCTTACGTGATCAACACGGACGAAAGTCATCTCCCAGGAACCCACTGGGTAGCCGTCTACTTTCCTCAAGAAGGATGTGTGGAATATTTCGATTCGTACGGATTACCCCCTTTGGAAGACGATATCATCGACTTTATGAGAAGAAATGCTCAAACCACCCGATTCAATAATGTGAAATTACAAGGCACAGATTCCTTGGTGTGTGGACAGTACTGTGTGTATTTTCTGCATCATCGCAGCCTGGGCTATTCCTTAGAACATTTAGTGACTCATTTCGATCCTCGTTCTTCTGCTAGAAACGATGTGAAAGTAGATCGATGGTTTTGTGACCATTATGCTTATCTTTTGTCTCAAGCTAGGAAACGTAGTGTCCATCAATGGCCTAATGATTTCCAACAGTGGAAATCACAATTTCATTCACAACGTTGTCAGCCCTGTTCAAAGTAGAATGTCTATTGAGAAAAAATGTTTGTGATTTGAAAAAAATTGTTTAATGTTAAAGTGTTGGATTATTGTTAAAAATGTTGTTGTTTAGTGTTAAGTGATTTTTTGAATAAAAAATGTTGTGTTTAGAAAAAAATGCCTTTGTGGTTTGTTTATCTATAAGAATGTTGGATTGATGCTCTTTCATTTCTTACTATCCCTCTCATGAACGTTGCGGCTCGAAAACCGTGTGGGGGATGTTTTCCTTCACGTCCGCGCTTTAACTTTAAGAACCGGGTTGTTCCCAGTCTAGCCATTCATTGTCGACTCATCCTCCTAAGAAGATGTGCTCCAAACTAGCTAAGCTCAACGAAGCCTACGTGAATCTGCATAGGGTCAGACACAGTCTGATACCGAAACCAGAAGAAATAGAGAATGTGAGAATGTTAAAAATCACTGAAGACCTGATAGAAGAGCTCTTCAGAGAAGAAATGAACAGGGAGAAAGAAGAATGGACAGAGAAGTACAGACTTCAGAGACAGCAACAACAGCAGCAACAACAGCAACAGCAGCAGCAGCAACCTGAAGCTGACAGAGGCTTTGTCGATTGTCGTATCGACACCAAAGAATTCTTCTTCTCTTTCCGAAGAAGCAGACCTATCGCCAGAAAGTCTATCCTCAGAGGACATCGCATTCTTAGAAACTAAAAATGAATGCCATAGCAAAAAAAAACAAAAAAACAGCCCTTTTCAGGGCTACCCAATACTCTAGAAAAGAAATAACCATAAATTTGCCAATGTGTGTAGGTAGAGTAGTGTGAAAATAAACACTAACTCATTTTCAAAAAATTTGAGGGTATGTGTTTGTGTATAGGATTGTGTGTTTGTGTGTTTGTAAGTGATAAAGTAGGATGGTGTGGATAGTAGATTAAAATTATGTCTTTTTTGGTGTTTGAGGTGTATATTTGGGGTTAGATTGGATTGCTTTGCTTATGTGGATAGTCTATTGAAGTGATTTATAAAAAATTTTAAAATAGTGATGGGTAGCATAAAAAGTGAGTGAGTGTTTCTTTTAGGTCCGCGCGTTGTTGTTCTTTTGGTCATGATCTAGGTAAGATGAATTTTATGTTTTAGGGGATGTTTTCCTTCACGTCCGCGCTTTCAGTATAAATTGAAACTCGCTGGGCAGTCCAGTTACCCTTGTTGATTGATCAACACCAAAAAATGAACACGAGACTTGAGAAACTGTTGGAGCTTCATGTGCATCTGGAATATGCCAGGCGCATATTAAATGAACTGGCCGCGGAAGCCATTGTCGAGGAGGGAAGGATAAGAGAGGAGGAAATAAGAAACAAAGAAGAGGAGGAGAGAAGATATAAAGAAGAAGAAGAAGAAAGAAGATATAAAGAGGAAAGAAGAAACAAAGAAGAGGAGGAAGAAAAGGAGAGAAGAAATTTCAAAATCCCAGAGAGCGAAAATTGGGATTTTGAAGCAACATATCCTGCCTCTGCTCTCTCCCCCCAAAAGGTAAAAAGTAACTGGGGGATAAGATGTGTATGTGGCGCCAGGCCTGGAAGGTGCCACCATTAACCAGGTGTCCATGAAGTTCCAAAAAAACAGCCCTTTTCAGGGCTACCCAATACTCTAGAAAAAGAAATAACCATCAATTTGCCAATGTGTGTAGGTAGAGTAGTGTGAATATAAACACTAACTCTTTATTAATAGTGGAAGTGTATGTGATTCTGTGTTAGTGTTTGTGTTTGTGTTTGTAAATGATAAGGTAAGTTTGTGTGAATAGTAGATTATGGGTTTCTTTATTGTTTCTTAGCGTATGTGGAGAGTATAGTTTGGGTTTGATTATATGAAATGAGAAAGTAGGGGATGTTTTCCTTCACGTCCGCGCTTTTCGTATAAGAACCCACAGTATTAGTTGTTCAAACCATTCTGCAAAGAATAAAAAGAAGATGGCGTCAAACCAAATGGACAAAATACAAACCTTGCAAGACGTTTTAGACAACTTAGGAATAATGGAACAGATGCTAATAAGACTGGTTGAAGACCATTATTCCTATAGTCCCCATCGTGTGAAGATGGAAATTAATAACTTAAGGAAAGCAAAGGACAAGATTAGTGGTGTCATGAAAGAGATCAAGGAGGAGAAGGAGGATGAAGAGGAAAGAATAAGAATACGCAATTGGAACGAAAAAATTGAAAAAGAAGAAGAAAATGAAAAGAGGAAGAAAGAAGAGGAGGAAGAGAAGAAGAAAGAAGAGGAGGAGAAGAAAAAAAAGAAAGAGAAGAAGAGTGTTGGAGATAAAATAAGAAGTTGGTGGAGGAAAAGAAGAAATTAGAAGGAGAAGAAGAAGAAAACCCAAAGGCCCTTTTCAGGGCCAGCCATATATCTCGAAAAGAGATAGTCTTTGAATTGCCTACCCCTTTTTTTTTTTAAAAAAATTTTTAAAAAAATCCCATGTTAATTTCCTTTGTCGCTATATGTTCCCACGATTTATCGCCATGTTGAAATCCCCTTGTCGCTATATGTTCCCAAGATTTTTCTCCATGTTAATTTCCCTTGTCGCTATATGTTCCCACGATTTTTCTCCATGTTAAATTTCCATTGTCGCTATATGTTCCCAAGGGTCTTTTTAATGCTAATTCCCATTGTCGCTATACTATCCCTATTCACTACTCACGCAAATACATTAATTATAACACAACAATGATTTAATTTTCAGATGTTATTAATAATTCTAAGCTTAGGTCGCTCATTAACACAATAGATTGACTGGCGCCTTGCATGCCCTCACTCAAATAAACTAAATGACAACTGCACCCTCTACTTGCTCCCCACTTAGCAATAATTCAATCAACTGTCTTCATAAGGTTTCTTATAAATGACACTTGGTGCGATTTCCGTATATTCACAAACAAACTGCTGGTTTTCACACTGAACAAACTGCATATTTGAATTAAAGACATTGGCTCGCGCAGAGTTGTCTCTTGGAAATATATACACCAGTACTTTGCTTCTTTTTTTTTCTTCTTGTTCTTTGTTTTTACATGTAAAGAAGTGATACCGTTCTCGTAATGAATCGTAATGCCAAATGGGAAAATAAATTAAACCTTTACTGGTAATGATGACTTTAAAACCACAAGTAGACGAATACTCGTAAATAGAGAGTGGTGAAAAAATGTACATTACCTCTTATGAAAGACAGAAAAATCATGTTAATGTTTTAACTATTTCGTTCCTAAATTTGGGACATATATCATTATTGTAGTAACTTTTGTCTCGCTCATGTCAAGGGTTAATCACGTCCATAAATTACACTAATAACCTTGAGAACACTAAGGGAGGCAATGATTTTCTTATAACAAAAATTTAATTACCTTCTATATTGTTATTTTCTAAAATTACAATCAGTAATAGCTGACACACACACCACCACATACGATGGCATATTTACCGTATATAATGGCTTATAAGGTGGGTCCAATTGCAAACACCATAGACCCTGATCTGCAGACGGACAATGCACCAGCAGATCAGGGTCTATGTTTCTTTTTCTAATGATCTAATGATTACTACTAACAAATTGCATGGACCCAGCTCTGAATGTTTATGATACTACGGCTGATCTGGGTCTATGCAGTTTGTTTCAGAGCCAAGTGATACTGTTTCTAAAGGCGTAGTATAAGACCATGGTACCGGTGACAGGGGGTCACAATTTGCAGGATATACTAAAAGGAAAACGTTACACGAAGAACAGTTATTCATACGAACTAAATCTGAATCATCTCCTCCAACCAATATTAAAAGAAATCTGGGGTAGCTAGGATATTTGGGCCCTCTCTGCGGATCCCTATACAAAGCTTACCGATGGACCCCTGCCAAATCTATAGTGTAAAAGAATAATTCGTGGGACCCTTTGCTGTGCACACTCTTGCTATGTGGTAGTTACTCCCTGCGTCGACATGACATAAAATTGTATGCAACAAAAACATATAACCTGTAAAATAATGCAAAAACAATCTTAGGTTCATACGTATGGTAATTTGAACTCATTCTATATAATGTACAGTGCATTTGGCAGGGTACTTTTATAAACCGGGCACTCTTTTTTTTGGTACCAAATCAACACGCAAACAGTACATTAATCATTAACTGACCAAATAATATCACCCATTTATAAATGGAAGATAATGGTACATCTTTTATTCATCATCTACAATTGTCATACATACATACATACATACATACATACATACATAATATATACATCGAACTTTCCTTCAACAAACTTTATTAAAGGAATTTATCATAAATACTCAAGGTCAAACGCCACATCGCGACGTGGAGCCAAACCATATTGCTCTGAGAAAATTACTGGGATTTGTTAAAGATAATAATTGCTTCTCCGGAGTCCCAGCATGTTGCCGTCAACCTCGCTATATAACTTAAATTGTACAGTTTATACAAATAAATAAAACGTTTTACGATTTCAAGCTTGGTTGTAACCACGTGCTTTAAAATTGCAGACAATTTGTAGACTTGTAACATTTTTTTATCTTTTGTCATATGCTATTCTCTGTGGCTGCCCTGAACATTTGATTTAATTTTAGTTACATAGTAAAGTATACAATATTTCCATAATTTGTTTGTAATTTGTTTGTCTTAATGGAAGTTGTCAATTTAAGGGGGTATAAATATATATATATATATATATATATATATATATATATATATATATATATATATATATATATATCAGTAGTTAATGCAACATTATAAATTTCTTTATAAAATGTTAAAAGCTGGAAACTGATGAAATTGTAATAAGCTATTGGCAGACACAGATGATTTGATTATTAAAATATAAAATAAAAAAGGTATAACATTGCTGTATCTATATTTAGAAAAGTAATGATTGTGAAGTTTTTTGAGTTCCTGACCTATTCTTTACTTTTCGGAAATCAAGAAATTTGTTGCACCTAGAATTAGAGCAGGTAGAAACTTATTTAGCACTAACCTTGGTGGAAACAATACTTTTGGCACCTCGAATATTTTCTATACAATACATTGATCTTTCCTAAACAGACATGTAATCTTGTTTTCGTTCTTCACAGTACCCCTTGAATTTTTTGGCGATTTTGTACTTGGGACAAACTTTCACTTTCGATAATCTAGGATATCCTAAGTATATAAGTTCAACAACTTATATACTTAAAAAGTCATCTTGGAGATATCGATTAGTTTCGACTACCCAAATAGTTTACAAGGTCATCTTAGAGATATTGAGTAGTTTCGACAACGGAAATAGCTTACAAGGTCATCTTGGATATATTGAGTAGTTTCGACAACTTAAATAGTTTACAGTGTCACCTTTTTGCAAAGTCATCATGTACAAAATTGAAATGCTATACATGATCGTGCCCCTCCTTAAACGATGTTATCGTTATTGAAACTTCAGGCACTTGATCCGGAGAAATTGATAATTATCTTACGACATAGCTCGGATTCCGTGTCAAATGTCCTTGTGTTTGAGATTTAACTGCGGTAATTGCATATTTTTGTGTCTCAAGAGCCTTCCTGTTTTATATAAATCACTTAGCAGTACAATAATTACAGCCATAAGTAGATACTTGGCCCCCATGCAGTGGAAAAGACCGAAGATGTTCCGTTTGACTTGGTCCCCTCCCAGACTTTGCAACTGCCAAATCAGTGCTTAGACAAATAGCGAGAGTATGACTTTTGCAAAGGAAACAAACCTTGATATGAAAGAAAGGACATCGAGGGTTATTTGACATATTTGCTCTGTAGGCTGTCAATGAAACCTACATCATTTATTGTATCACGATGACATTGTCTAATCGTATTTCTCACATGTCATATATATTTTTGTTCTTGTTGTTGGGGGATGTTTTATTGTTTTGGTTTTTCTTCTTCGTTTGTCACTTTCTAGGATTTCTTAGGATAATCATCAGGTAATAAAACATAATGAATGAAGTTTTATATGGAAATGCAGCTTTGCTAATTGGACTTCTGGTACCGAAATCATCCTTAGTCGTGGCAGTTTTACGATAAGGCTACATTCAATAAAATTTTAGTCTAGTAGTGATATTAGAAATAGTGATATTGGGTGTTTTGCTGTAGTAGTAGTAGTAGTATCAGCAGTTGTAGTAGCAGAAGTAGTATTAGTATTAGTAGCAGGAACCAGAGTAAAATATAAGTAGTAATATGAGTTGTAGTAGTAGTAGTACATGTAGTAGTAATATAAATAGCAGCAGCAGCAACAGCAAGAACATTGATAGTAGTAGTAATAGTTGTTGTTGTTCTACCAGCAAATATTCTTACAATTTACACACCCAGGCTAGCATCTATATCTACTTAGGAATTAGGCAGAGATACCACGTTGGGCAGCAACCATTTCGCCATTATCATTACCATCAAATTTACCAGTCTTGTTGCTGCTTCCTCCAAAGTCTCCAAATGGAGACTGGACAAAGCCATCTGGCACACATTCAATTCCCTGCTCACCGAAGTGAATGCAGTCAGCCTACGGAACGAGGACATCAGCAAATGTAACATAAAAATCATCGAAACGATCGATGCAGCCGCCACGCAAAGTATTTCTAATACTGGAACCATAAAACACTGTTAATGCCAAACAACCAATCCGGTGGTGGAACAACGACTGCAAAAATATAATCAAGGATAAAAGAAAGCCTTCAACAAATTTCGCACTACATGTCTCTCAACTGATCATACAAATTATAAAATAAAAGTAAAAGAATCAAAGAATATCAAAAAAAGAGCAAAGGAAAAATAATGGCATAAATATTGCTCCACCCTTGAAATTAACTAATGCAATTCCAAACAAGTTTGGAATGAACTAAAAGCATTGCGAGGCGCAAATATTAACAGTATTCCAAACATCAAGGGTGCAACAACTGATAAGGATAAAGCAGAACAATCAGCAATACACTTTGATGGAATGAGCAACAATGACAATCATACAGCTAAATTCCAAGTACACAGAAAAACAATATAGCATAAATACCCATATCTATTTTACTGACTTAGATCAAAGAATTTCTCTATTAAACGAACTATTCAGCCTAGACTAATGTAAAGCATCACCTAGACATAAGAAAACCACCTCCCCAAGGGAAGATAGCCTAGGATAATAAATATATAAGAAAAGTGCTCCTAATATGGAAGAAATCACATTAGATCAGGTTAATCAATCACAGCAGACAGGACAAATACCCATAAATGGAAACAGGCTAGAGTCATCCCGATCCCTAAAGCTGCAAAGACGCCACAGAAAGATCCTCATCCAGACCAATAGCTCTTTCTGATGCTATATGCAAAATTGAACCATTATGTAATTAATGGCAACATGCTTAAATGGAATAAAACGTTATAAAAGACAGACACATCAGAACCAGATAGGAACGTACTATTTAGAAGAATATTTGCTAGAGAACGATCTAGAACGCTCTGTCGATCAAAGTAAAATAGATCTATCGCAGTTTTCTGACGACAGCGCTTATGGAAAGCGGGCAACCCACGCACCGAACAACTACTAACAGAACTGCAAGTCAGCCTAACTAACATCGGCAAATGGGCCGAGAAAAGGGGGTTCAAACTATCCAAAGAAAAACAACGGGAATACTATAAAAGATAAAATATAGAGCCACCAACCCTAGATATTCAAGGCGAGCCAATCAAATTTGAAAGAGTGTCAAAATTCGTAGGCATGTATTACGATCAACATTTCACATGGAACTATCACATCACCGAGTTAATACGGAAATGTAGAGGAGACCTCAATCTTCTTAAAAGTATCAAAGGATCACAATATGGTACAGACCAAGATAAATTGGTACCACTCTACAGGGCCTTAATTAGATCCAAAATGGATTATGGATGCCAGATCTATGCGTCTCCTAGACAATCAATACTCAAACGCCTTGACATAATCCAAGCAATAGCATTACGTATATGCACAGGCACACTCCGAAATACCTTTGAAGAAGAACTAAAAATCCTAACAGGCGAAACATCTTTAGCAATAAGGAGAGAATAATTGATATTAAGATATGCAGCCAGAATCCAAACCACCCAACAAGGAACATCATTAACAAATGCAACATCCCATTAAGCCGGAGACTCGTCACCTTCCGTCATCTGGGAAAATGATCCACACATTACGTAAAGAACTACAATTCGACTGCCTTTGTGCAGAATCAATACGATATCCAATCTCTACCCCATGGTCAAGGAAAAAAATCAAGTAGCAACACACTAGCAACAACCTTCCGATCCAAAGAAGAACAGCCTTAGGAAATAAGATCAACGATTCTCACTATATCAGACAACTCCTACAAAGACTTTGTCAAAATATATACAGATGGGTCCAAATAAATAAAAAAACAGACAGAACTGCTGCAGCACTCACTATGCCGGAACTGAGCAACAAAATTGGAAACCAACTCCCGGACAAATGCTCAATATACACAGCAGAATTATGGGCTATATTCGAAGCAGTAAAGATAGCATACCAACAGAAAATTAAGAAAATGCTAATAGTAAGCGACTCAGTGCAATTAAAACACAGGAAACAAACACCTCAAAGGTGCGTGAAAAACTCCTTAAAAACCTACTTGCTAATTAACAACATGGACAAACAAGGCCAGATTGTATAATTAATGTGCTATCCTTCACAGATAATCATCCCAGGAAACGAGAAGGCCGATCAAGCAACACATAACGCATGGGGAGTATGATGTTTCTGACGCCATACCTGTATTTCAAATGTATTGTTACAAGCCAGAGATATTAGCCTGACCGAGCGGTGTTAAACACTGGCGCGATTCCCGATATAAGGCATAAATCTACTCCAAATTTCCCAATAATTCCATACAACTTCAGTTGTAAATTAGAAAACCTTACGTGTCCTTTCAATACATACATTTTACTCTAATCTATGCAAGACCACAAATCTCACAACGTGCCAAATATAGATCAGTCGCACATCTGCATGGTTTCTCTTCATCAACTTTCCGTACCGTGAACAGTTCACGGCGTAGAAGCTACACAACTATATCCTCTAACACAGAGAAGGATTTTAACGCCACCTTAGGCCAGTCAATTCATGGTTTCAATGCACATTTCGCCAGTACAGCTGCATCACATTTGCCACCATAGCGACATAAACTGTATCGACCGAGTCCCTTCTTTTATTTTGTACGTTGTGTAATTTACCGGTTTTCTACCGTAAATACTGCCACTGCAATCACACCAGTAGTGAATAGGGATAGTATAGCGACAATGGGAATTAGCATTAAAAAGACCCTTGGGAACATATAGCGACAATGGAAATTTAACATGGAGAAAAATCGTGGGAACATATAGCGACAAGGGAAATTAACATGGAGAAAAATCTTGGGAACATATAGCGACAAGGGGATTTCAACATGGCGATAAATCGTGGGAACATATAGCGACAAAGGAAATTAACATGGGATTTTTTAAAAATTTTTTTTAAAAAAGGGGTAGGCAATTCAAAGACTATCTCTTTTCGAGATATATGGCTGGCCCGGAAAAGGGCCTTTGGGTTTTCTTCTTCTTCTCCTTCTAATTTCTTCTTTTCCTCCACCAACTTCTTATTTTATCTCCAACACTCTTCTTCTCTTTCTTTTTTTTTCTTCTCCTCCTCTTCTTTCTTCTTCTCTTCCTCCTCTTCTTTCTTCCTCTTTTCATTTTCTTCTTCTTTTTCAATTTTTTCGTTCCAATTGCGTATTCTTATTCTTTCCTCTTCATCCTCCTTCTCCTCCTTGATCTCTTTCATGACACCACTAATCTTGTCCTTTGCTTTCCTTAAGTTATTAATTTCCATCTTCACACGATGGGGACTATAGGAATAATGGTCTTCAACCAGTCTTATTAGCATCTGTTCCATTATTCCTAAGTTGTCTAAAACGTCTTGCAAGGTTTGTATTTTGTCCATTTGGTTTGACGCCATCTTCTTTTTATTCTTTGCAGAATGGTTTGAACAACTAATACTGTGGGTTCTTATACGAAAAGCGCGGACGTGAAGGAAAACATCCCCCTAAAACATAAAATGGATCTTACCTAGATCATGACCAAACAACGCGCGGACGTGAAGGAAAACATCCCCTACTTTCTCATTTCATATAATCAAACCCAAACTATACTCTCCACATACGCTAAGAAACAATAAAGAAACCCATAATCTACTATTCACACAAACTTACCTTATCATTTACAAACACAAACACAAACACACAATCACATACACTTCCACTATTAATAAAGAGTTAGTGTTTATATTCACACTACTCTACCTACACACATTGGCAAATTGATGGTTATTTCTTTTCTAGAGTATTGGGTAGCCCTGAAAAGGGCTGTTTTTTTTGGAACTTCATGGACACCTGGTTAATGGTGGCACCTTCCAGGCCTGGCGCCACATACACATCTTATCCCCCAGTTACTTTTTACCTTTTGGGGGGAGAGAGCAGAGGCAGGATATGTTGCTTCAAAATCCCAATTTTCGCTCTCTGGGATTTTGAAATTTCTTCTCTCCTTTTCCTCCTCCTCTTCTTTGTTTCTTCTTTCCTCTTTATATCTTCTTTCTTCTTCTTCTTTATATCTTCTCTCCTCCTCTTCTTTGTTTCTTCTTTCCTCCTCTCTTATCCTTCCCTCCTCGACAATGGCTTCCGCGGCCAGTTCATTTAATATGCGCCTGGCATATTCCAGATGCACATGAAGCTCCAACAGTTTCTCAAGTCTCGTGTTCATTTTTTGGTGTTGATCAATCAACAAGGGTAGCTGGACTGCCCAGCGAGTTTCAATTTATACTGAAAGCGCGGACGTGAAGGAAAACATCCCCTAAAACATAAAATTCATCTTACCTAGATCATGACCAAAAGAACAACAACGCGCGGACCTAAAAGAAACACTCACACACTTTTTTATGCTACCCATCACTATTTTAAAATTTTTTATAAATCACTTCAATAGACTATCCACATAAGCAAAGCAATCCAATCTAACCCCAAATATACACCTCAAACACCAAAAAAGACATAATTTTAATCTACTATCCACACCATCCTACTTTATCACTTACAAACACACAAACACACAATCCTATACACAAACACATACCCTCAAATTTTTTGAAAATGAGTTAGTGTTTATTTTCACACTACTCTACCTACACACATTGGCAAATTGATGGTTATTTCTTTTCTAGAGTATTGGGTAGCCCTGAAAAGGGCTGTTTTTTTGTTGTTTTTTTTTGCTATGGCATTCATTTTTAGTTTCTAAGAATGCGATGTCCTCTGAGGATAGACTTTCTGGCGATAGGTCTGCTTCTTCGGAAAGAGAAGAAGAATTCTTTGGTGTCGATACGACAATCGACAAAGCCTCTGTCAGCTTCAGGTTGCTGCTGCTGCTGTTGCTGTTGTTGCTGATGTTGTTGCTGTCTCTGAAGTCTGTACTTCTCTGTCCATTCTTCTTTCTCCCTGTTCATTTCTTCTCTGAAGAGCTCTTCTATCAGGTCTTCAGTGATTTTTAACATTCTCACATTCTCTATTTCTTCTGGTTTCGGTATCAGACTGTGTCTGACCCTATGCAGATTCACGTAGGCTTCGTTGAGCTTAGCTAGTTTGGAGCACATCTTCTTAGGAGGATGAGTCGACAATGGATGGCTAGACTGGGAACAACCCGGTTCTTAAAGTTAAAGCGCGGACGTGAAGGAAAACATCCCCACACGGTTTTCGAGCCGCAACGTTCATGAGAGGGATAGTAAGAAATGAAAGAGCATCAATCCAACATTCTTATAGATAAACAAACCACAAAGGCATTTTTTTCTAAACACAACATTTTTTATTCAAAAAATCACTTAACACTAAACAACAACATTTTTAACAATAATCCAACACTTTAACATCAAACAATTTTTTTCAAATCACAAACATTTTTTCTCAATCTACAATCTACTTTGAACAGGGCTGACAACGTTGTGAATGAAATTGTGATTTCCACTGTTGGAAATCATTAGGCCATTGATGGACACTACGTTTCCTAGCTTGAGACAAAAGATAAGCATAATGGTCACAAAACCATCGATCTACTTTCACATCGTTTCTAGCAGAAGAACGAGGATCGAAATGAGTCACTAAATGTTCTAAGGAATAGCCCAGGCTGCGATGATGCAGAAAATACACACAGTACTGTCCACACACCAAGGAATCTGTGCCTTGTAATTTCACATTATTGAATCGGGTGGTTTGAGCATTTCTTCTCATAAAGTCGATGATATCGTCTTCCAAAGGGGGTAATCCGTACGAATCGAAATATTCCACACATCCTTCTTGAGGAAAGTAGACGGCTACCCAGTGGGTTCCTGGGAGATGACTTTCGTCCGTGTTGATCACGTAAGCTTGATGGTCTTTAGGTTTGCGATGAGGGAGTTCATCTTTAACACAGACGACAGGATTCCAAGAAGACGTATACGAACTGTGGTTCAAAAGGTAATAAAGTTCCCAGGTATCCATTGTTTTGTGTGGTTTTTTTCTTCTTCTTCACAGGTAATAATAAGTCGTCAATTCGATCCTGACTTTTTGCTTGAAAATGTCTGACGAATAAACGGTTATTCGTTCTGTTTCCTCACTCTGATTCAGGAGAGCTTCGATACGATGGATCTCTTGAGTGGTTAATGCTGGACAAGAATGTTCACGCAAGTCTTTATACCACTGGTGCAACACGTCTTTGTTCGAGATGAGACTCCAAGCTTCGTCCAGATACTCGTCCAATTTTTCTTCTTGACTCAACATCAGGCATTTATCGTGTTGAATTTGACTGGGATGATCGTTTTGACATCCATAACAATTTTTCTTGATCAATTCCGTCATTTTGTCGACCAAGTGTTTGGCAAAACAGGAGACTAAATGGGCTTCTTGTTCTGGCCATCTCGATTTCATCATGATCACTTCTTCTTCCACAGTCTCCTCACATTCCATCTCCAAACTTTCTCCACTAGGTAAAGAGGGATAACAGTCTTCCATGGTTTCTAATAATCTAGAATGACTTCTCTCAAACTGTTGATTTCTATGGTATTATCGAATTCTGCATACAGGATGACGTTCACTGTCTGTTTCAGTGTTTCTGCAAACTGAAGTTCCACACGAATCTGGCCAGATTTTATAGGGTGGAAATGTCCTTCGTCGCTGCCTTGGTCTGGAGTGAAATCGAAAGCCCACAAAGCATAGCCTCCTGCATAATCTTCGTACTCAATGCCGTGACTGGTGTTGGTTCCTAACTGGCCGGTGGCTTCGTACAGGGACAAGTACGATCTCAAGTAATTCTTCGCATCACCAAAGTCAGGTTCGAAAGGTCGGGTACACAAGGTCTTGCCATCCCTACTGACTTCGATTTTCTTCACTAAAAAGTGTTGAAAGTTGAAAGGATTTTCTTTGATGGCTCCGTTGAAGGCTGAATTCGAGACCATACCAAGGATTAAACGCTTGGGTAGCTGTCCTTGAAACAGATGATCTTCGGTTATGGATTGCAGTCCAGCAGAAATGGTGAAGGTTTTCACTTCCACACGTCGGATCGGATACTTGGCGGTCGTTCTGCTCAGAGTTTGACTGATGTCGTTACCCACTTTAGGTAACACTTCTACGCGTCGTACGAAGAGTTTGGCTTCTTGGATTATGCTTTTAGGAGCCTTAGCAGGATCAGCAGCCTGCAAATGGAAAGTGGCACTGCTGCGATTCAGTCTCAAGCGAACATTGACCCCGTTCAGCAAATATTTCTCTTGCAACCACATGTCCAAATGCAAACGATCCATCAGTTCTAAACTTTTCTTGTTTAAGATTTTGTTTTCTCTTGCCTCAAAGCCGGAATTGCTTCCATCTATTACGTCGAACTTGCCCGCTTCGTCAGGTTCCCACAGCACACAAGCATTGAGATGGGTATCCTTGGCATCTGTTCCGTACGTCAAGAGATTTTCCAGGTAGGCACGGTAAGGGTATGTATCCATGCTGCTGCTGACTAGTTTGTTATTCAAGTACAAATCCACTGAGCTGAACAAGGAATGCATGAAATTGTTGACGGGAGCTATTTCGTCAGTGTCTTCTACTCCACTACCATCCTTTTCTAGAACTTGGACTTTCAAGTACAAGTAACTGCTATTCAGATCGATGTAATCTTCGGGCTGTCCTTTGATTTCAAACTCGATGGGAGCGGAATCGGTCAATGAGGAGACGGGATGAAATTCCACCCATTGGGATTCTTGCATGGTCATCATGGTGGGGGGCATGGCAAACAGATCCAGTTCCGTCTTGGAACAAGCGCAAGACTCTCGGTGCATCATTTTGTTCTGTGTTTCAATAATCGAAAACGTCTAAGTCTCGAACGGTTCTTCTTTTCTTGGCCTTTCTCGCTTGAAGTCTGGTGAAAGGGTGTTTTCTTCTTCGTCGTCTCTTTCTGCCTTGTCCTTGCTGAATGCTTGACTCGGTAGCGTGCAGAGCATTTATAGGTGTGTCTCGTCGGCCTAAAATGTCTTTACCCGTTTGCAGCAAGACATTTTTGCCTGCCCTCATCAAGGCTTCTTTAGGGTTTTGTTTGTCGATGATGACATTTTGGAGAAATTCTTTGCCTTGCGTCAGTGCCGCATCTTTCAAGGCGTGCAATCCGCGTGTCAACATCGGTTTTAACACCGGAGCCACCGAACGAAAGGCCGATTTTAACATGTCTCCTAAACCGTGTCCTCGTTGTCGAGCCACCCCTTGGTACACTGGATACATGACTTACTTACGAGTCGTGAGAGAACCGTTTTCGAAAATGGAGTTTCACCGTGACTTTTCCTTTGGTGAATGGAATATTTTGTCCCAAATCTCCTTTTATAGTAATGTTGACCGTGTCCAAATACGACTTGCTGACAGGCAAATAGTGAGGATGGACAAATTCGCGGTGGACGTGATAAGTGTTTCCACCTTCCTCGTCAGCGTTTGTGGCAGAATCCACTTTGAAAGGAATGACACGCAGTAACGGCACGGAGGTGTGTCCCACCACGTTGTATCCCACCACATCGGAGTACACGAAGATCAAATTCAGTCCTTGGTTCAGTTCTACCGGGAAACGAAAATACTTGGCAAAAGAGTCGTTGTCATAAATGACTGGTAATTCGGGGGATTTTTTTGTTCTCCTATCTTCCTCATCTCCGTGTCACCGCCCAACATGTCAAACAATTCAGGACAAAATAAGAAAGACATGAATTTTTTGGACCCCTCAGAAAATTTCATCAGAAAGCGACGAGCTATTTTGTGGTATTCCAGGGTGACACTTTTTTGGACATTCCCCAAAGCTTTCAGAAACACGCCATTAAACTTGGTGGCTATGGCGCTGACCAAATGATGACCACTGAAATAATAGCCTGGGAGAATGGACAAGTTGTAGGTCCACGTTTTAGTTTTGTCATCATAGGTTTTATTGGTATATGTGCCAATCTTATCCAACTCCTCTTGCAATTGTTTGTCATGAACTTCTACCTTAAAATAATTTTGTTTGGGAATGACATTGTGGACTTGGGTTGGGTGAATCATTTCCACTAAAGCCACTTCCCAATGGGCTTCGTGATCTAAGGGGATGGCTTGAGGTAATTTGGCCGTGTAACAGCACAACGTGTTGTTGGGAAACACCTCCATGGAACTGTCACTGGGTAAGGTTAAGTAAAATTGGTTTTGGTGACTCATAATTCCAGAGTTCTGTGGCTGTCCGAGGGGATATTACTGGACGTCAGAGGCGTGTCTCCGCCCAAAATGGGGTTCTGGTTGTTATTGGAGTGGTGACTGACACTGGCACTGGACACGAGGTTCCCGTGGTTCCCGTTCGAGGAGAATTTCAGGGAAGGATTAGGAAGCAGGTAACCGATGCAGCTGCTCAATAAAATGGTCCACAATTGTTTGTCTCCTTGTTGCAAACTCAAATTGGCAATGGCTGCCCCGATGACACAATACACCACGAAGATTTGGCAGAAAAAGACGATTTGCGTTTTAGGCACACGTTCTCCACACCACACCCACAAGGGTTGTTTTTGTAAATCTGGCACAGAAGAACTAGGGGAAGAAGGAGTGGTCGACGTAGCTGCGTCTGCTGTGTGAAAGGGCATGATGGTCACTTCTTCTTTTTATAGTCAATGACTTGCGAAGCGTCTATCCAAGAATCGAAACTGGGTGGATATCCTTTCCAACGTACTTTGACTTCTTTGACACGTCGTTTGCCCACTTTACGGGTTCTGCGTTCGAGAATGCTTTCGATGTCGTACACGTCGTCTTCTTTTTTGGTGACACGTTGTAACTCGGGCAAATAAAACGTTCCTTTGAGTACTTCTCCGTTCATGTCTTCCAATTTATAGACGGTAGGATGACGGCCATGCACTCGTCCAGTGACGCGAAACAATTCGGTCGTCCAGTTAGGTAAGTAACCTTTGTCGAAAGTGCGTTTGGTTTTGCCAATGCGCACCCAATCTCCTACGGCCAACTCTCCACTTTTCTTGGGGACAGCCCTCGTCGGGGACGTACCAAACAGGCGCTCAAACACCAACACTTCGTTGTCGGGAGTCACGTCTTGCGGGGCACGTCCGATGCTTCGATGGTAAGATTGGTTGTACGCTTGCACCAGGTGCGGTAAGATGTCGATGTACTTCAGAGTGTGGTGATGCGTAAAATATTTCCACATGCGTTCTTTCAAAGTGCGTTGAAAACCTTCCACGATGCTGGCTTTGGTTTCGGGATTCTCGGTGGTAAAAAAATGAATGTCACGTTTCTTTAATTCTTTTTGGAAAGCTTGGTTCAGAAATTCGGTGCCTTTGTCCGTTTGCCATCGAAGAGGGTGACGACCGCTTTGTTTCAACACCCGTTGCAGGGCTCGCACTAACTCGCTGCTCGATTTGGAAGTCAAGGGCACGACCCAGGCAAATTTGGAAAAGACGTCGATGACACAAAACAAATATTTGTAGCCACGATTGTAGCTGGCCAAATGAGAGACATCAGCTAAATCGGCTTGCCATTGATGATCGATGCCTTCCACTCGGGTGCGACTTCTGGCATACTTGCGTCGAATGGGTTTGTGTAAAGTGTAGGTAGCTTGTTCTTGTAACCATCGTTGCACTTGAGGTAAACGGAGACTTTTCAGTCGAGTTTTGGCAGTACGATACAATTTTTGAACTCCTGCGTAACCTGCAGGATGTGAGGGATCGTAGTAAATGCTGGCTAAGACTTTTTCCATTTTTTGTGTGTTAATAAGTCACCCACTCTTCGGTGATGCTACTTTGGGTGGGTCGAAAGGGTGGTTTAGAAACGGATTTACGTGTCCGATGGGCTACGGGAGTAGAAGTCGAAGGTAGTGGTGGTGGTGGTGGTGGTGGCAATGGAATGGCTTTGGTCTTCTTTTCTTTTTTCGCTTCTGGTTTCCCTTCTTTCTTTTTCACTTCTGTCGAAGGAGGCGTGGACATCATCTTTTTAACCCAAGCTTTCATTTCTTCTCGTTGGGGTGTGGGGGACGGGGTCAACAAGCATGCTGCAATCTTACTCGAAATGGGAGCTGCTGACGGTGTTTGAAACACTTCGCGCGTCTCTTCTTCCTCAGGTCTTTGTGGGGTAGCATCTCTGGTGACGGTTGGGGATGACAGTAGTGGTGGTGGTGGTGGTGGTAATGATGGTGCTGGACTTTTCATCAAGGTCTTAAAATCTTTTAGAGTGGGTAAAGCTGTTTCGTCTAAAGCTTTCTGGTGAAAGAGTTGCAGTCTTTGCAAGAGTTGACCGTACTTTTGCGATTTTTCTGTTTCGGACAAATCTTGGCGATCCATCAAGGATTGCAATTCGTGTTGTAACTGGGACATCTCGCTCAAATTGGGATTGGGAGGTACATGCGGGGTGCGTTGTTCTTGCCACCGATGGTATTCCATCCATCGTTTGTAAGGCACTAAAGCTAGTTTTCGTCCTTCCATGGGCTTGTCAGGGGTCGATTCTGAGATCTTGGGACTTCCGAAGGCCTTTTTATCTTGCTCCCACCAGTCCTCCCAACATGGTTCCCAAGACTCCTTTCAGTATGGGACCTAACAAGAGAGGTAAAATGCCTCCACGTTGGACCAACATCTTCTTTTTTTGACGAATGGGAATTTTCTTTTGAACCATTTTCCGAAGAACGTGACGATGTTTGCCTAAGCATTGTTTCTGGTGTTTGGACAAAGGGATCGTGCCTTTCAAAACGTTCAAACAACATTCGCACACGGTATCGATGACCTCTTTGGAGGCCGTTTGAATGAGTTTTTTTTCGTAGGGGTGGAGAAGCTTTGGACAGGACAGATAACAGGTCCCCATGTTTGGCTAAACGTGGTGGCAGTCCTTTCCTTTTCTTTCCTTGGGGTTTTCTGGAGGGTGACATCTTTGAGTCTTTAGGAGCACCGAAAAAACACTGATACCCTACTCGGTCACAGGTCTTTTTTATACTGGAACGCGTCGCCATTGATTGTCTTTACGTCGTATCAGTTTGAGGACAGGCATGACACGTTGTGCAGGGGTACGTAACGGACTAAATCGAGCCAGTTCTTGCTTGGACAAATCCAGTAAACTTTGTAACATGCCCGATCTTTCTTGGACTTTGATTTTGGGAGAAGGTACTTTGTGAGCAGCAGCCACTGCCGCTAAATTGGAAGGTCTTGCCACTGGGGAAGTTCTTTTGGGGGTCATCAACGGAGAAGTTCTTGGTGTGATCAACGTCTCCAAGTACTCTTCAGTTCCTGGTGACATCAACGGAGAAGTGGACAAACGTGAGGCTGTCGGAGACGCTCTGGCAGGTCGTGGTTTGCGAGTGTAAGGCTGCGTCCTGGCCGCAGTGCCTCTCTTGCGACTAGTTTTCTTCTTCTGTGACTTTTCTTTTTCTGAGGACTTTTTCTCTGTTTCTTTTTCTGGGGGCATCTTTTCTTTTTTCGGGGTGGTGTCTGGTAAGAGGAGGGTCCTGCCACTGGAGAAGTTCTTCTCTTTGGGGACCTGGTCTTTTTCTTCTTGGGGCTTCGTTGAACTTTTGTCTTAGGGATAACTTTGGGGGCATTAGGATCCCATCTTAAGAGTGAGCGAATGATGACCCCTCCTAGAGTACCGCTCCCTCCAGGTTTCAAAATGATTTGTTTTTTGGTTTGAGTGTCGATGCGGGGATCGGCCAGTTGGACCAAAGCGACTTTGTTTCGGTCGAAAAAGCGTTGGGTTTGATGAGGAATCTGAATGATTCCTTGGAGTAATTGACGTGCCGTCACCGTGAACCATCGTAAGACTTCTTTGAGGCTAGCTTCTAAGACACGAGATCGTGTTTGTGGATCTTTTTCTCGACTGATGCCATACAAGGCACGAATCAATTTGACGGGAAGATGCGACTGAAGGGACGTCATGTTCGCACTGAGTGTGAGACAGACGAAAAAGGGTCTGAGGTTTTTATAGATTTTTTTTCATGGGGAGTGAAATGAAGTCGAGGACGGAGACGTGTACAGGACAGGCCCTCCGTCTTGGCACCAGTGGTGAAACAAGTGGGTACGAAATCGCAAATCCTCGGGGGTCGTAGGTTTCAAATCGACGAGTAAATAGGCGTGTGGCGTTTGAGTGGCATCGTCGTACGCCTGAGTCAGCCAAGGCGTTCCTAACTGTTTGGCTAAGACTTGCACTTGCGATTTATCTCGAGGGCTTTTAAACAAGACCACGTAATGCGCATTGAGACTGATGGTGCGATGGGGTTTACTTTGTTGAAACAAATTTTGGGTGATGTAAACGACACTGGCATTACGGTGATGCCCTTTGCGCGTGAACCACAATTTAATTTCTTTTTCGTCTTCTCCTAACATGTCGTCGAAAATGACCAAATGGGTTAGACGGGAGTCAGAGACGATGCCGTCATCTTCTTTAGGAATGCCTTCCACAAACACGATGGAATCGCCTTGACTTTCTCGCAAGAGGCTGTACGCCGATTGCCACTCTTTGTAACACCACACGATCCGTTGAGGGGGCCGATCGATCAAATGATGTTTATGTTCGATCAAACGTTTGACGAATTCGGTTTTGCCTGAACCGCTAGGTCCAGCAATGAGCATGTTAAAGGGATGGCGAAGATACAAAGCCTCCCAACTGGCACGATCTAAGTGTTCGTCGATGACTTTGACAGTAGAGGAAGAGGGAGCAGAGACAGCAGAGGTAGCCATGGTGTGAGAAATGTCACTTGTGACACGAAAAACAAACAAGACAAGAGTTTATATACTTTTTTTCAGAACACGTTTATTGAATGTTTCAAATATGAACACGAAAGACAAAAATGCATACAACCCAAATAGTGATGTACAGGAATAAAAAACACATCAAAACAATCAAAATGGAATATAAACAAGTGTCTGTACAACATGTTTTGGGTAACCAAGATGTCCTAGGGACAGTGTGTAATGTTCTTACAGTCTCTACATGAGGTATTGTCACACAAGTGTCCTCCCGGAATGACCTTTCAGGCCTGTCCATGACAGTCCTGTCCTGAAGCGAGTGGTTGTTCTCGGTGACGGGTTCTTCTGGCACCGTCACTAACACGGGTTGAAAAGTAACTTTTTTCCTTGAACAACTCCTGTGCATACTGGGCCACTTCTTGGGTCCAAGCTTCAAAACCCCCTTTTTTCCAATCACGAACATCTATCCAATGGGGATGTAAGTCACAAGCTACACACACATCGTCATACACGTCTTGGGTAGCTAAAAGTTGACGAATCTTTTTTTCCTGTTGAGGTCGAGAAGTATCCAGATGAAAACGCAAGGCTTTGAGCAAAAGGAGTTTTTCGTGACCATTTAAGGCCATGGAGGTGGTAAGTACTGATCGTAAAGAGTCCACAAAGAATCGGCTGGTAAACGAAATCCCAGAAAACAAGTCACTAAGACACACACCACTTGTCGTCCCAAATTGAATGGATACAGTTCTTGTAATAATCGATGGTAATGATCCACGGTTTGAATATGGTCATTGAGTTCCTTCCACGGAATCTGTTGAATGATATGTGACATAATCCGTGGCATGGCAACTTGATTTTATAGTGTCTTTGTTTCGGAAGCAATAAAGGTAATTTCTAACCAAACACGTTCGTTCTCCAGTAGGGAATTTAAATGTTACATACTGTAACTGAAACGCCAGAGTTTGTCTAGATGTTTCGTCTTTTTCTAAGCAGATTCCATGTAACAAATGTTGGTAATCCTTTAACTCGTCTTCCTCAATACGTTGCAGTAAGTGAATCTCCAAGTAACCAAAATTACGAACGTCTAGCCCATCATCATTCATATACTGAAAGTATTCAACAAGGTCTGACCAGTGAAAAAATTTCTGACGAATCAGTCCTCTTATACCATTCAGGTACCAGTGGTTAAAGATCTGGTGACGTAACGGATGCAATTGTTCTTTACGTTTCACTTGTATTTTCACCAACTCTCGATAAATCCTTTCTCTCAACTCCTCAGGCAAGCCCAAAATGTTCTCTTGTAAAGTATCCATAAGTATATACACTGTTTTTGGAATCGCTGGGTGGTGGCCAATAGCCTCGTTTAACTTTGTGCCTAATGTAATATCCACTCATAATCAGTCTTCTTGTACTTTGGAACAGAGCATAATTTAAAAACGGACGAATCACTTTGAGTTTGCGTTTCACTTGTATTTTGATCAGTTCTCGGTAAATGCGTTCTCTCAACTCCACAGGCAAAGCACGAATGTTCTCTAGCAAAGTATCCATGAATAGGTCATACTAAATCCTCTTTGGTCTGACACAAGAAATGTACTCTTTGCACAAACATGGTTTTACTTCAGTGTCGAATTTAAATCGTTGAGTCACTAATCTACACATTACAATTCGTTCAGAAGTTTCCTCTTTCACTAAGTTGACATTGCGTGAAAGATGTTGGTAATTCGTTAACTCTGCCTCTGGAATTCGATGCAGTACGTTTACAATGATGTAACTACAATCGTCCATACCAAACCAATCCTTTTTAAAACTAGAGGATAGTTGATCAATGTCTGTCCGATGGAACACTTTCAATTGAATCAGTCCTTGTATAGCCTTCAGGTACCAGTGGTTCAAACACCGGTGACGTAACGGATGCAAATGTTCTTTACGTTTCACTTGTATTTTGACCAGTTCTCGATAAATGCGTTCTCTCAACTCCACAGGCAAAGCACGAATGTTCTCTTGTAAAGTATCCATGAACAGATTATTATGGTAAGAAGTTACTTCAATGTCTCGGTCCCACTAAGGGTAAGTAATGACAATTCGGTGACCATCGAGCATGTTCTACGTAGGCCGAATCTTGCGGTTCCCAGTGGTGAAGTGTCACATCGCAACTGAAGCACCTGACTTTATCTCCTTCGCCCAAGTAGAAAAATCCGGCTCTGGCTAATTCTTCAGGGGTCGGTCCTCCCAGATACTTTGGCCATTTTCCTTTGAACGATTGAAGACGATTTTCAAAGTCGCAGTATTCCGACAAACGCACAGGAAACGAATATTCGTCTTTCACAGGTTCGTTTCGATGAGGGTTGAGTGACATGGGTAGGAGTTTACTCAGGGCTGAATGACATCCGTAGGGGGGTAAACGTGAAGGTCGACATTCCCCTTTAAACCCAGTAAAATGTCCAAGAGGACGAGCGGCATCGCTTTCGCATCCCTCAGGTTTGACACGGACAGCATCACTTTCCATGACAGGGGTAGGGACACTAAAGTTCCCATGATGCTTTACGCCATCGCTCAGGTCACAACGTACAGCATCGTATCCATCACAAGGCTCACAATCGCATTCCACTTCCGAAGCCTCACACTTGAATTGTGCCCTTCTAAACAACTTGTTCTGTGTTTCTCTGAAAGTATTCATCTTGTTTGCTCGATCTTGGTAGTCACAATGAACTATCGATCTTGACCATAGCCCCTTTTTATACTAGTCGCAATGCAGTCTCCAACTTGTACATCTTTCCTTTTTTACGTTTTTTATGTCCTGTTCTGGAAGGCACCATCTCTAAGGTACCGTCAACATTGTACCGTAGTGTGATGGGTGGAAAGACCATAGAAGGGTAAGGACAGTGCGGAGACCATCGAGTATGTTCCAGAATAGCTGAATCTTTATAAATACATAGATCCATTCGTAACTTCAGTCCGCAAGCGAAACACTGTACCTCGTATCCCAATCCTGACTCAGGTCCCAAGTAGACAAATCCTGTTCTAGCTAAAACATGCGAAGAAGGTAATCCTTCCCTATCCGTAGGCCATTTCTGAAACGTGTCCAATCGACGGGCACAATCACAATAGTCAGGTAAGAAGACTGGAAAATGGTAGGGTTTGAACTTGGAGTTCTCATCGGGTTTCTCACTCGATTCTTGCTGTGGCGAAGTCATCTTTCTGGTGGGTGGCTATCCTCTTACAACCAATGTTTTATACCAACATGTCCATACGGTAAGGTGAAATGATTGGGAAGTCGAACTCGCTTCTGGTATACAATTTGATAGACTTTTTCCAAGGGTTGACTGACGATGTGGTGAGTGGGTAAACGTACAATTTTGTTCGGTTGGTAGGTGGTCACTTTAAAGTTTCCATCCTCTCCCGATTGCAAGGCTTCTTTCAATACCCCAAAGTTGACCACTCGACTGGTACGATAATTCAGAGTCAGTCCTTTCACTTTGCACGTCGTGTGCACTTCTCCTTGTTTGTCCCGGTATTCGTAACCGTAATTTTTGGGACCGCCACTGACGAAACTTAGAATCTTGTCGTCGGGATGTTCGTCTGTCCAGGCTCCTAAACGGTCTCCTTCGATGTTAGGGTGATGTTGAATCGGGTGATGGATGTAAATGCAACTGTCCGTGTCAAAGTACAGGACGCGTTCTTCTAACAGTTCTAAAGCTTCGTACAATTTCAAGCGAGCATGAGCTGTCACGTAAGCCGCAATGATGACATTTCCAAAAGGGTCGTCTTGTACAAAGTCCAGATCTTCTTCGTAATTGACCAAGATTAAATTCTCTCGAACGACGTCCACGTGTTTCATGTATTTGGTTTTGTCGTGAATCATCTGGAAGTAGCGGGAAGGTTCTGTCAAATATTCCGTCTTGGGTAAACACGGTCGTTGTGCCATTTTACCCCACAAGCAATTTAACATCACTTTGGCAAACGATCTCCTGCCTTCGTTTTTCTCGATGTGGTCTAAAGTGATGCCTTCTTGTTCGTAGTATTTCTCTTTGAATTTTATTTGGTCTTCGGGAGTGTGACACCAGGAAGGATAGCCGCTGGCTTCTTGCTTCAGTTTCAAAAAGGCATCCACGTAGTCTGCGAAAATGCCTTTCTGACTGGGATCACCCTTGCGGTACTGTTGTGTCTTGGGAAAGTGGCAAATTTCGTACACTTCTAACAGTTGGTATCCCATGTCCAGAGCTTTGAACAATTCTACGCTGACCCAGGTTCCCGTCAAGGCCCGTTCTTCCTGGCTGTGCTGACAAGGTTGATCTTGGTTGCACGTTTCGGCACAAGTACGGCACAAGGGAAACATCAATTTGCCTTGACAATGGTGAGGTAAGACGGGATGGTATAGGTTCGTGGGAGGCAAAACTTTGCACTTGATCAAGCCTTCGTATTGTCGAATGTTTTTCAGGTCGATGTGTTCCGTCAACAATTGCGGGTGCCCTACAGGAAAGCGACAATATTTGCACACGTAGGGATACAGCGAACACACGTCCAAGTATTTGATTTCTTCTCCTTTCTCTTCGTCGGCTTGGTACAGCAAACAGGTGGCATTGGTCCTTCCTCCGTACAAACTATCCCTCGGGTTCAGCGGGTCCATGAACTGGTAACTTTCCACGAGGCGTTTAAACTCGGGATCGGTTTTCAAACGGTGATCGTACTCGTGTTCCCACATTTCCACCACTTGGTATCCTTGCTGTTCTAACTTTAGGCGTCGCTGACAAGTGTCCTGGTACAAGTCTTCCATGGTTCGTTGTAAAAACTGATTTTTAGTGCCACGGTCAGGGTAACAGACGGGACATCCGTGAAATAAGCAACCGTTAAACTCGTACACGATCTTGGGGTTTTCTAAGTTCCAGCCATCGACCGAATACGTTCCGATGGTCTTTTCGCCCCCTCCGTTGCGAGCATGCTGAATCCACTTGTCTTCCTTGTCGCACAAGTAATGTAACCAACGTAGGGCTTTGACCGAGTATTGACGCTTGACAAAGTGGGTCGTTTGAGGACTGATGACAGCCACGGTGTTTTCAGGCATGAATCGTTGTCGATACACTAAGGAACACGCTTTGGCAATGGTGCAAGCTTCTTTCAAAGGATCGACCCCTCCGTGTTCCATGAACAGTTCTCGAAATTTTCCACAGTAACGTCGTAAAATGTCCACGTCGGAACGACAATACTTTAACATTTCTTCCTGAAAGTCGAAGGGGTCAGAGGCATGAGCCTGGTACCAAGCGTAGAAATCTTCTCGTTGTTCGGTACGCATGTTGTCGGGGTCGTAATAGTGAGCCTCAGGTAAATGGGGTAGAACGGCATGTTGATTGGCTTCCGTATTGAAAAAGTGTGGAAAGTACCCTTTAGCCATTTCTGTCATTCCAAACGTTTTAGGCATTCGACTCAAAGGCATGGCCAAGTAACTCATCGAATCTTTAAACTGCACTTGTCCCACTTGCATGAAAATGATTTTGGCTCCGTTCAAAGTCACTTTAGGACGCTCGGTGCCTTGTTCCGTATAGTGCCTCAAAAGAAACTGTCCATCGTATCCGGAGAAATTGTGAGCCATCACCGTGGCATGACGATGACAATCTCCGTAACGTTCGATGTCCTCTTGGCTCCACGTCTTGTCGATGGGGTCTAAGACCCATCGAGCGAAATCGGCTAACGTGTTCGGTCCCCGAAAGATTTTTTCACGCCCTCCGGGAATCTTGCTGCAGTGAGGGCAATGACTGAAAATAGGTTCTTGAATGCACTTCTCGCACGCTCGATGAGCCACGCAAAAATTAGGAATGTGAATGCCGGTTTCTTGCATGCATTCGAAATCGAAAAAGATGAAATTACCTTTCTTCTTGTGACCGTCCTCTTTCTCTGGTGGGGGTTGGTATTTTTGCACGTAACATTGGTGTTCCAAGTCCACGATGTGGTGACAAATGTGACATTTTTTCTTTCCTCGACATACGTGTGCCTTGGCAGCATTGGTACATATGACTTGTTCACACGTAGGGCACAATCTCAGGAGTTGACAAGCACATTTCTTCTGTGAACCTTGCGTTTTCAGATGTTGTTGGTAACAGGTAGGGCTGACAAACGTGCGCAGACAAGTTGAACAAGGCACTGGTTCTTCGCTCAGACAGGGTGAAGAGGCCAAACATCCTGAGCATTTCAATCCACAATGCTTGTGTTGCTCTCGATTATTATAACCATGGTCACATTTCTCACAGTAATAACCGTATCCCAGGAATCCGGTGATACTGGTAATCGTATCGAAATGGTCATCGTGATGATAAACATGAATGTATTTTCCGTCCTTAAAGTCTTGGCTTCGAAACAACAGAGGTCCGCGCACTTCTTGAGGGTGCACTTTCAAAGTGTATCGTAGAGCTAGGGCATCTTGCAATTTTTGCATCTCAGGAATGCCGCAGGGTGTGTCTTTGGACAGTCCGGCTTGTTGTAACAGGAGTTTTGCTTCATTTCGTTGTTTGGCTCGATCGGATCGTTGAATAGTTTTCCAGGTTCTTTTCCATTCTACCGTGTCGTTCTTGTTGGCATAAGTTCGTCCCACCACGATGGCACGGGCTAAACACATCTGGTCATGAGGATTGTGAATTTGGACAAGGCTACGCTTAATGCTGCGAAGGTCGTTCACCAATAACATCTTTTTGCGTCCAGTCCCTTGAGGAGGAGAGACGTGGGTCATGTCCAATGTGGCTTTTCCATCGGTGATGTCAAACTGGTCATTAGATTGTTGCACGTGTTGAATCTTGTCCATGACTTTGGAAGCGGTCAATTCTGCAGGGCTGCTAAACTCGATCCAAACAGGGGATTTCAAACCGTCGTGTTGTATGGAAAGTCTCAAGCGGTCGTCTTCTTTGGGTTGACATTGTCGCTTGAGTGCAGTGAGCAGAGAATCCCACACTCCGGTGATGAACCCTTCTGCTTTCTCTAACGGTACTTCGGACTTGAAATCTTTAAACTTCACCGTGTATTTGTAAGCCGTGGTTCTAAATTTTCTAGAGGAGCGCTTTTCCGTCTCTCGAATGGAATAGTATTTTTCAGGGTTGACTAAGGTTGGTGAACTTGGTTTAGAGGTTTCAAATTCTGGTTCACTCATGTCCTCTTCAAAATCACTGGCATGAATTTGTGCCAAGATTTCAGCCCTGGTTCGAGGCGATAGGTCACGTTTCTGCCTCTTACTTTCTTCTTCTTCTTTCTTCTCGAATGAATGGGCTCGTTTCATCTTGAAAGCAAAAAGTCAAATGACTCAAGTTCAAACACCATGAGCTACTTTATAGTCATAGCAGACCAGCGTATATAAAAGAGTGTGTGTCTTATCCTTTCATTATTCATTTCACTCTCAAACCGAGTACAACGATGGAAGAGACTAACCAGATGGAACGTTTCGTCAGAGCTTTGCGAAGGGGTCATTAGAAAATTCTCTTCAGACCAGCCTACGGACTACTCTCCTTCCTTTAGAGATAAAAGTCAAGATACTTGCTATATCTGTCAGAAGAAAGGGCATTGGTCTTCAGAGTGTCCAGACCGTCAAAAAAGAACAAAAACAGGGACTAAAAAAGACAAAAGTCAAGATACCTGTTATTATTGTAAAGAAAAAGGACATTGGTCTCCAGATTGCCCAAAAAAGAAACAAGAGGAGTCAGAAGAAAAGAGGGATTCTTCAGAAGAAGAGAGGGATTCTTCAGAAGAAGAGAGGGATTCTTCAGAGGAAGAAAGCAGACAGGTGAAGAAAAAGAAACAGGAGAAGAAAAGAAGAAGGGAAGAAAATGAGGAGGAAGAAGAGGAAAAGAGTGTGACGGTGAAGAAATTCAAAAAACAGAGAGACTAAACAAGGAGAAAGAAGAAGTCAATGAACTTTTAATTAGAGTGTTGTGAATTGTGAATTGGATTGTAACTATGGATAAAAGAATAAATGAATGATATAAGGTAAGTGTCTTTGAGTTTTGATTTTAAAATAAGAAGCTACACTCACGCACTCATACAAAGACACGTACTATAAGGGTAAAATGGGTGGGGTTTATTTTTGAGTTATTGTCAAATTGAAATTGTATTTCTTTTCGAGAAATGTGGGTGGCCCTTAAAAGGGCCTTTTTTCTTCATGGTGAAGGGGTGAGTTTAACCAATCAACTTTAACTGCCTTATGCCTTTGCCACGACCAAGGCCTACTTCTGGACTGCGTAATGTTGATGATGATGATAATGATTGGGTTGAAATCACTAAGGGTGGTACGGTAGGCTTAGTCACAGGGTTGACGTGTTTAGCTCGGGAAGGTCGTATTCTCTTCGGTCGTGATAAAGAAGTCTGATACATTTGTTTCAGACTTCTTAACTCCGCTAAAATGTCCAACAGTACCGTGACCGTTTGATTTTCACCCTCTTGTTTCTTTGCTGCTACTTCTTCTTGCTGTTGTTGCTGTTGTTTTTTTCTTACCTCTTCTTCTTGTTGCTGTTGCTGTAGGAGAAAAGCCTGTTCCGCTTCCTTTTGTCGTTGTATAAATTTCTCCAATTCTTCTTTCTGTCTCTGTCTAAAATTCTCCACTTGCGGTAATGAAGAAGGTAACGAAGGTTCCGGAACAAATTCTTGCGAGGAGAGAAAATCCACAAAATCCCAATTCACCTCTTCTGAAAGTAAGTCCGAGTTCCCTTGGGCAGTCTCCCCTGCTGGTGCACCCCAATGGATCGTTTTCTGAGTTTCCGTCATGTTGAATCACTGTCGCATAGACTGACTGCACACAAGCGCTAGCGAATCTATATAGACTACGTGACGTCACAGACTGCTCTCTTCGGATTGGATACGAGCTGACTGAATTCTGTAACGCGTGTTCGGATTGGTAAATGAACTCAATCCGTTTCAATCCTTCCTCCGCCTATAAATAAGCGCCGTTCAATGCATTGATTCACCTGTTCTCGTCGCTTCAAGATGTGGACTACAGTTGAGTCATCCACCCTTGTGTCTTCCATGATGTTTCGGACAGACTTGCTCATGTATGTCCGATCGAAGTGGACCGTTGTCCACAGGACAAACACCAGCCTGTGGATACGTAGGATCTACGTCGAAAGACAAGGATGCCTGAAAAGAGTGCTGATGTACGGACCAACAGTAAGACGCAGCCTAAGGACAAGAAGAATACCAATGCGGTGCCATTTATGTTAATGAATACATTAACATAAAACCCAAAGGCCCTTTTCAGGGCCAGCCATATATCTCGAAAAGAGATAGTCTTTGAATTGCCTACCCCTTTTTTAAAAAAAGTTTTTAAAAAATCCCATGTTAATTTCCTTTGTCGCTATATGTTCCCACGATTTATCGCCATGTTGAAATCCCCTTGTCGCTATATGTTCCCAAGATTTTTCTCCATGTTAATTTCCCTTGTCGCTATATGTTCCCACGATTTTTCTCCATGTTAAATTTCCATTGTCGCTATATGTTCCCAAGGGTCTTTTTAATGCTAATTCCCATTGTCGCTATACTATCCCTATTCACTACTCACACCACCAATGCACAGCACTAGATTTTAATTGGGACACTTTATGCGGTTTTGACCTGAATTCACTAAAAGTGAATCATGGCCACATGAAAACTCACTAACGCGTCACTCCGTGACGTTTGCTCCTAGTAATTGGCTAATTGTTTCGGACTAAGGAATATTTACATTACATCGAAATCCAATAATCAGACAAGTAATCACAAAAATCTAAGAATTCCTTGAAACGGGGCGCTATAACCAAATGAACATACTGCAGATGTATTGCAGTAGTTGTATCTCTCTGCAATAGAAGGTGAACAAACTTTAGTTATAGTTTTGTTTGTAAAAAAATCGTTGATTTCCGTGTTTCGTTTAATTATAAGGAAATATAGAAAGCTATACCAGAAAATGCATCACAATGCTAACATAGGTTTTACAAGTACGGATAAATAATAAATATCATTATAATACAGTTTCGAGAGTTCTAAAACTATGTAACATCATGGTTTGGTGATACCTGCATGGTCGAGATGGCATTGGGGTCGGTGTTTACAGGAAAGGCGATGTGTGCCGTTTCCCGTAGACACCGGGTTCGAATCTCCATAGACTACGAATTAAAATTTTCTAACCTGCACGATAATACTATCTATAAGTCTCTTGTGTGTGTGTGCAACACCTTAGTCATTTAATTCATCAATTTTTAATTTCCAACAGAATTATGACACTTTCAGAATAATGGTGTTCCAAAGCAAGGGAAGCTCTCGCTCTAAACAAGCAGTCAGACTGCTGACTGATCTTTTCTGGTTTGTAGAAGAGTCCTTTTCAGTAAAAAACCGTATCGTCTCCATTCAACGTTTACAATATCTAGATGTAATTAATAAATCAAACAAGGAACTTTTGCATCATCTATTCAAAAAAGGTCTAACTCCTCAATTCACGGAAGTATTGATATCTTGAAGGACTGTGAAGGACATCACTTTGATTGCTTTAAAACATAGTCTCGCAAACAAGGCGACAACTTTGCTAATAAAAAACGTTTGATTGGAAATGTCCACAAGTTAACAGTGTTTGGGCCCCCATGGCGACAATTCAATTGTAAATTATAATTTGATAAATGAAATGATTAAGTCCAGTGGATTTGATTTATCCTTAAGACCTTTGGTTTTAAAGTTGGTAGGGTCATACAAACTAACGGGAAGGTGTGCGAATACTGTAGTAATATTACAGTCATTTTACGCATTCCATTACCTTGATATTCCAATGTTAACATATTCATTTCGTTTCAATTTGAAGTCGGATGTTGGAACATTTAGAGGTTTACATATGAAAAAGTCGGGAACTTTTCCAACATAGAATATATGCAGGATTCCATACATGAAAGAGTTATTCATTTTATATTATTATTATTATTATTATTATTATTATTATTAATCGAAATACATGTGGTAAAGAATGGAAGAAAACGTTCCTGCCTATTACAAGGTTGCATCTCTTAGAATATTCAATGTCCTAGACAAAGTTGGATTGAGGGAAAATGTACGTTGGAAGAGGATAAAGATGGTGGTTGAGACAGATAAGATTAGTTGTTTGCACTTCGCAGGTAATAAGCATATCTTTGGGATTCAGGCAGAGGCTACCAATACCCCATAACTATAATCAGACATCGATGTAGTTACATGTGTTTCCGACTTCAATGTGCTGCTGAGATTACCGTCCTTTGGGATTTTCAAAGGTATGCACAAAATTCTTGATGGTCAGTGATGCAAGCACTCCGCCGGGATATGTGACATTACAACATGTGTATAACGTTGGATCATTGCCAGTTTTCAATGAACGAGCAGATCTGAATGCATTCGATCGTTCTGTTTTCTGTCATCATTTACTACTTCCCAAAAATAGACTTAAGCTTCCTGCTGAGCGGCATGGTCCCGCCATACAGACGACCCTAAATAGTAACATGACAATTGATAAGGTATGGGCAATGAAAGGATCATTTAGGCCTCTTAATTGGAAAACGGACACAGATTCTACAACTATCCGTCGCAAGAAAATATATCTCTCATTAAGCAGACATGTGCTCTACTGGTTCAGATTGGTCATCCGTTCTGTCCAAAGAAATATTTGGCGTGGAGGATATCAATCACATATGGAGAAAAATTGTTTGTCTGGCAATTCAACCCAACTCAATACAGATATAACGTTTTGCTGAAAATGATCAATACACATTTCGTGCAACCAATATATGGAGAAAATGTATTGAACAGTTATCACTGCAAGACATGTGTGTTCTATATGATAGAAAGTACGTCAACATTCCTGTGACAACCCAGAAAACTGTTCTTGCGTGTTGATGTGTGTTTGAGAACACTGTGCCAATAGACTGAACATGAGTATTGTCCAAATTAGTTAATACCAGGGGAAATCGTGTTCCTTGTTAAAGCGTATGGCCATATTCTACTTCAGTTGATCGCTATTCTACATCATTTGCTGAAACAGGAGGGGAAATATCACCTGAGAGTGTCTTCCCATGGTATTGGTCGGAAGCTGACAAGTCTTTAACAGACATCTCTAATCCACTCAAAATATCAGGCGAAAGACGGCGTGGTGTCATTGGCGTTGACGACTGGATTTATACTTGCTACTATACAACAAGTTTCTTGGAAAATTATTTGTGAAGACAAGTTAGCGAAGGAAATATGCTACTCACATAAACGAAGGCGGTGAGTAGACACAGTAATTCAGACCTATTATTGCTCCAGCTTTGGATCATATATGGCCTCCAAGTGTTTCGAACAGGAAGTAACTAACCCGGAAAGTGTTGATATCGCTCACGACTTTCTCGTGTTGGGTCGCTTTCCTGATGTGGCCTCCGGAAAACTGAAACTGGCCACCTCTTACTTGATGCAGGACAAAATACCTTCATGGCAAAGAAAGTACTGATTGAAGCAGCAGGGGATGTATGTGGATGCATACAAAGTACTCTGCGTATCCATGATTACAAAAATCGAACACAACGCTGCAAAGTGACAGATAGGTTTCCTAATTAATTCAGCGTTTAGGTTGCTGTGCCATGGACAATGAAAGAAAATGACAATAATAGGGAAATAAAATGTAAACAGATATTTGTCTGATATTTATAAAACGTACTTAATGTCACTTTAAGATGTTTGTATCTTTCACTCTTAAAACGCGCTCATAATTATTCAGTTTAAAACTTTTATAATTTTGAACTTTTGTAGTCTTAGCCAATATGTATAAGGTTTTTCAGGAAAAATATCTTAATTTTCACCAAACAATTTTCATAGCACTATGAGAATTGTTTGACACTTGTGTTATTTTCACAATCGCTGAGTTTACATTTCATGACATAAACAATAACAAGCAACGATGTCGATAACTATAATTATTATCCTATGTCTCTTTAAATGTATCTATGTGTTTCTTTATCTCACATACACCCACAAATGCACACATACATATACGCATACCTGACACTTTATAATTTTTCTTGATAATTCAGGCATAGGCACATTCGTTATTTGTAAAGTCGCAAGTGTTTATACTACCACCTTGAAATAAAATAACGAACGACAGCTAAGAAACAAAACGAGTAATTGTTGTTTGATGCTAATTGGTTGTGGCGAGAACAAATTTCCATGAACAAAAACTAACATCTATCAAATTGTTTCGAATTCGATATGATATATAAATACCATATAAATGGTTATCATCCTCGCACACAAGAGGACCAAGTTTCTCCAATTCATTGATGTAATTGCAAGGAACAGGGAAACCCACAAACCTTGAAATTTACATGAAAATATAATTTTGATATTATATCATGTATATTTACCATAAAAAATTTGAACACCTATATTGTCACCACTGCGGCGGCCAAAGTGATTAGAAGATGTGTGAGGTCACGTGTTTGAACCCAGTCCGAGTACCAAGCAAAGACTTTTAAAACCGTTACTAGCAGATACCTTATTTGGTGCTCTGCATTAAGAGGTTAGGGTTAGGATTGGTCGGCCTGGTTTCAGGATAATATCACTGGGTGGGCATGGTGGTTCAGTGCTAAGGAAGTTTTAAAACTACGTTAAAATTCCACATTACACACACACACACACAAATACAAACAAACGCTTATATTTTCTGTTCCATTTGAGCTATCTGTAATTTAAAAGATCTCTGCGTCTGCCAGATTCCTTCTTTTAAAGTTTGTTCTTTTTCTTTGTCCGTCAGTTTTTCAACTTTTCGTTTAATCTCGATCAAAGGATGTATCATGCTCTAAACTGAAACCGAAAAATGGATTGAATTTCGATTGTGTCAAATTTAACGATGAATATAGAGTTCGTACGAAACTTTTAATTACAGCCAACAGTTTTAAATGATCGTTATGTTTAAATCACGTGGTTCCTAATACAATTATAGCTATATTCTAGTATATAATACCCTCGTTGAATTACACCTTACTTATCAATTTAGCTCCTTGCTTGAAACAACAAAGTTGAAAAAATATCCTTTATATTCTCGTAATATCAATGAGATGAAACTATTGGTAACTAATGCTGGACCCCAATCCCAACCACAAGTACACCTCACCCCATTTAAAGGATTTTTATATTTTTGTGACACCTTACATACAGTGTCCAAATCATTCGATAATACCCCCAAAATAAAAAAGTATCAATGAACTATACGAATAGATGAACTGTTTCTCAAAAAAATATGTGAATATTATGCAGTTGTCATTCTCATCTGCTTCAATTTATTCCTTACACAGTTAATATTTCGTTGCATACATGATGTCAGGTAATAAAGAATGTGGTAGATTCAAAAATAGACAATAATAATATTTACCACATTGTAGGTGATTTGGAAGAAACTGTCTTCTTTCTTTCAAAGGCTCTTTTCGAATGATGTAAGCATTTGGGGGATTTTAAAAGTAGAAAAAATGAATTGTATTTGCTAAAAAAACAAAGACATTGACCTGGCCGTTTTATGAAGTGTTTTGTATTTTTGGTGACATGAGGAAAGAAAAAAGGATATACATGATAATAATATTTGACACTTTTTACAGTTTGTAGTTTGTATTTATCTTACATACATGGATATTTCGACCGTACCGATATTTTTAGAAGGGTTATCGCATATATTTCCAATAGCTTGATCAACCGCCTCGTAGATACGTATTAAAATGGTTTGATAAGGTTTATGTTGGAGCGATTTCCAAGATGACGTAATAATTTTTATGTGCATGCATTCCAGAAGATCTATCCTAAAAGGACCAAACTCTACTTATTACCAAGATATACCGTAAAACCCCTCCTAAGGACCATCCCGCTACAAAGTAATAACATCTTAATATCTTTTGTCCTTCAATATTCCCATTGTTTTCATCCCCAAACTGTCACCCACCCCATTTTCAATGGTTAACAAACAAATTCTATACCTGTTTAATGGTTTCCTTTCATTGTCTCCACCGCAAAAATAAATAATAGGAGAATCATGCGGGTAATAATGCATACGATTCAACAGTAATCATTATCTGTTTATTCGTGTTTTTGTGTAAGCCTGATATCATGTATTAAATGGAATAAAAGTGAACTTACCAAGCAAGTCCGATGTCAATATTTTATACAACAAAACCTTGTATTATGAAATGATGGCGTCCCAGTTATTAATGTACTTGATTAATTCTAACCAGACGTTATTTGTTAACATTTCTCGCCATCTCTCTGAATGCTTTTGCGTCTGGTCATCTATCAGATATATTGTTTATTTATGTCTGATATTAGGAGCAAGCCATATATGCAAACACTTGTCTTAAGTCACACTAGTGACATTATTGGGGCCCCGAGTGGCCGAGTGGTCTAATGCGCTATCCGTTACGGACCACTGCCATCTCACCTCTGTCTGCATTAGTTCGAGTCTCGGATTCGGACCATGTGGGTATGTGAGAAAGCTTGCCAGTAGCTTCTCGTGGGTCGGTATTTCTTTCCGGGGTTTTCCCCGGATTCTTCCTGCACCATAAATACTGGCCGCCATGTATAGCCTATCGTGTGCTGAATAATGGTGTTAAGCCCCACAACAACATCAACAACAAAAGTGACATTATTAGCGGGATTCTCTTCTAACAATAATAAATCAAAAGAAAGAGCGTATTCGTGATCATCGAAATTGAAAAAAATATTTGCACATTAATTGAATCTATCTCAATAATATATCTCGAATAATTTTAAGTGTATTTTAAAATCCGAACTTTAATACAAATTAAATGTGGGATAAGCTTGCAGAATGAACAGAAGTATACATACGTATATTTACTTCCAACACATATATATGTATTATCCCTTGCAACGTGTACACATGACTTATCCCTTCCGACGTATATACATGCATGTATTCCCTTCCAACGTCAAACTCGAAACGATTTGTAATTTCATTTATTTAACTTGGAAACAGTTGAGCATGCTATGCGGAATGGCCCTTAGGTTAAATAACGAATCGCAGTTAGGTTAATATAATGAAATGAAATATTAATTAACAATGAAATATTAATTAACATAACTTCTTGTAACACCCTAATTTTTTAACTGATCTGCCTCATTGTAGTCAAACCTTGCTGGATACGAGACATTATATGTATTTTTGCCGTATCGTTTGTTCATATTTGTTCCATGTTCGTCTTCTTTGGAAGGACAATGACATGGTGTATTAGGTCCACGAGGCGTGCGCCGCTTGTTTGTCATTATGATACTTTTAAAACTGTAATAAAACAGGAATACATCATTGAGAAGATTTACTGTAATTGACATGGTAACGAAATTCCAATACATGAAAATATATGTATATATTCCTAAACTCAGACAGAGATAACAAGATACCTCTCAAAGTAAAGGCCTCAACGTTCAGGGACCAAGCATTCAATTTTTCGGGTGAGGGAACAGACTGAAAGTTTCGTTCGAACCAGGATATTCTTTTACTTCCTTTAACCTAAGGGCGATTCGTTATTTAAAGTACTATGATGATTATAATGGTTATAATCCGATTGTCTTTCCTAAATATCATATCAAGTATATTTGTTTCATTCTGTGTGAGATCCTGGGATTCTTTTAAAACAACATCATAGCCGCTCACTCCTCCTCGGTACATAATTAAAGTCAATAATCGCTCATAGATGGTGAAAACAATTTCTAGTCTTGACTTAATGCAGTTTAAAAATAACTGTCAGGTATTTTGACAGAAGTAAATTACCAGAACAGCCGTAACCATTAGTTATTTCAAAACGTTAAGCAACACTGTTTAATAACTCAGACAAATAAATGGTATCATTGGCGACTTATACCAATTTATCTTGTCTACCTTCGTACCTTCATTTTCATTTTTATAAAAATGTAGATTTCAAAACTGTACCACCATAAAAATTTATTTTGCGTGATTTAATAAAGCTAATTTTGTCTGTAGGTTGTCATAGTTAACCCAAACCAACCCCGATAATATATATTTATTACCAGGTAAGCTTATGCACTAATTATTGCCCTTGTTTTAGCAACACTAGATTCGTTATTTGATTTTTCATAATTGTCTATATATAAATGTCCTTTAGGAGAACAGGAACATCCTTAGGGCACTCATACTATTGGAATATGAATTTGGTTGTTTAGACGTAGTCAGGTCTGTCCCATGAAGAATCTTTTAAGTTGTATGTTTCACTTTAATATTTACATTTGTACTTATTTATCATTGATATTTTGATATATGTGTATATATAACTACCGTTTAGGAGACAGAAACATTCAAAAGGCACACATACCAGTGGAATATGAATTTGTTTGTATGGAAGTGGTCAGTTTTGTCCCATGAATATTTTTATAATTTGTATGTTTAAATTTAATAATTACATTTGTACTTATTTATCATTGATATTTTGATATATGTGTTGAGCACATTCGCTTTTAATCAGCGCAAATAGCTGAGTAGCTATAGTAAAAGCGGAAGAAAAATCAAACTGTGTCGATACCATGTGAATAAGTTTTACTGCTACTCGTCTTCCTCCTTCAGAATTGTAATATTTGTTACTATTATTAAGTTTAAGCTAAAAGTTTACAAACCAGACCTCGAATTTGCCAGGACACTAGTAACATACATAAAAAAGAAGAGTTCTCTACATAAAAGCCACCAAGATGTTAAACGGAATGTGGTAATAAATTATCACGCGTGATATATTGCTACAAATTCAAACTTTACACTTGTTCTACTACATCTATGCAGCTTAGGAATGGAACTGAATTAATTGTTGGACTATTATGATCCTATAATACCATTTTACAGTTTCATTCTCTTTGAAATTTCATCGTCTTTATCAAGTGGGCCTCTGTAAAGTAACTGCTTTTAGGACTGAATGTGTCTTCAAAGCCAATAAAATGCATGATTTTACAGAACAATTGCGATTTTCAATTTCAGAAGAATTTTCATGATCAAACTTCATACACTTAAATAAGCAAAGGGGGAGTGGGCGCCTTAAATTTATTTATTAACCAGAAATATTTTCTCCATTACCTGCACAATGTTAATTTTTTCGACGAATATATTTGGATATAATATGTTCTTTTCCACAAATTAGAGTGAAAATTTTAAATCTATCTGAAGGCTTGAAAAAAGGTACTTTTGAGATTAAAATATTGCAGTCCCTCACCCGAAAATTAAACGGGCAATACTTGAACTTACTGGAACTGGGGGGAAATCTCTTAACTATGTTTGACCAGATGTTACTAGATTTTTTAATAGTTATTTCAATTTAAACTTGGGACCATCGGTGGCTCAGTGGTTACAGTGCCCGACTCACGACCGGAAATTTACGCGTTCGACTCCTACCATAGGACCACCTTCGGACAGTTACCTTGGTGTGTTCTTGGGCAATGCACTTTAATCCAATGGCATAAACACTAAATATCCTACTTTCAACCAGGAAGAAAGGTCTTTTAATAGTTGTTATACTCTAATGACAATTTACGTGAAACTTTAATAATAACATAAAAACATTTGATATAATTGCTGTATGTATGGAGGATAAGAACCTGCCTGTAGTAGGGCCAATCTATGGTGTTGGCGGACGGGGACAGGACAACTTAGATTTATTTTCAAACCAAAGCTATTTTTCTTTATTATCTCATGATTGTTTTTTTTGTTCTTTTCAACTCATATAATTGGATATATTATGTTCTATTCCAAAAATCAGAACGATATTTAAAAGAGGTATAAAGGATTGAAATATATAGTTAAAATGTTTTAGTCCCTCACCCGAAAAATAAATGGACAATACTTGAGCTTTTTGCAACGAGGAGGACATTCTATGAACCAAGTTTAAACTGCAGATAATGTTTTATTGTTATTTTAATCTAAGCCTGGGAGACGCGGTGGCTCAGTAGTTAGAGTGACCGATTGACGACTGAAAATTGTGCGTTCCAATCCTATCATCGAACCAGCCTGAGTCAACTACCATGGTATGTCCTTGGGCAAGGTACTTTACTCCAGTTGACTGGCACTAAATAACCTAATTATGTTGATATGCGGTAGATCACCAAACCAAACGAATATAACCCAAGTGAGCCATACTTGATTCTTTTAAAGTACATTTCGTTTACCCTTCATAATTCCGTTCAGTTTTTTAAAAGAAAATCAAGCGTCACAAAGTATTTCGATTTATAATATCTTGACATACAGTTGGCGGTATATGGGATTTACTTTATCCATCTGTGTCTGATGATCCATCTATCTTACTTGTTCATGCTAAATTTACTTTACACTATGGGTGAATCACAGATTATTGTGCATGTGTACCATATAAAAACATATAAACCTTTCATCTTTGTAATATTCTATTTTATTAGAGAGAGAGAGAGAGAGAGAAAGAGAGATGTGATGACGTAAATTTTCAATCTGTAACCTTTTGAGATGATCCCCATTTTCCCATTACACAACAGATTACGAATTAGTGCTTCATCCACTGCTCTAAAACTGCGTTTAAAAGCATTTCATCAAGAATAGTACGATAGTGTGAATTAAAACTACTGAATAGTGCCAGCATCAGCAACACATGGTATTTTATATTCAAATAAATTAACATCAAGTATCGCGCCGTTTATTCCTTAAGTTTTAATTTTGATGTGTCACGTGATGATATTAGGCATAGTCAAGGTTAATATTCAGACGAGGAAAGCTCTGTGTATTTCGAAGTTTGTCCGTTTTTAAATGCGATTGTCAGCCTTAATAGACACAAGACAATCACTTACATTGTTTCCGACATTTCGAATCAAACAGGAAATGAAAGTAAAAAATAACTTTTGAAAATGCATGAGATATAACCTATTAAATAGTTTCAAGAATTGTTGAATCATTTTAACTCTACGTCTGTCTTGAACCAATCTGTTTTATTTACTTTTAGTGGTTAGTTTCGCATTTTGACACCTCCCTAATATTTAAGGCCGAAGGCATGAGAACAATTATCAAAAGCCTAGAGCTTGCAAAATCACATAGAAGCTCAATCTGTAATATGGTTTACATTTACTTTGAGTTAGAATTGAGATGTACATGTATATATATATATATATATATATATATACATGGACCGACAATAAGTACTAGTAAAGAGTGAGAAGCAACAAGCTGTGTAAAGTTCAATAAATAATTGATTTCCCAAGAGTACAAAGTGATAAATATTAAACGAACTTACGATATTGCGAATTAAATCCAAAATTAGTCCTTTAATTACTAAGATAGTTCCTAATAAATTAAGTTATGAATAAACTTTAGCAGTATTCCAAAATATTTCAAACACCGAAACTCTTGATGGTCTGCATCGTAGTGATGTGACAATACTATTTTGTTGAATCACAATAATACGATCCAACAATGTATGCATATTCAAATTTCACTACAAATCAAACTATCAAGAGTGTCATTTTTTAGCACTATGTGATTGCAGGAAAGAGGCTTTGAATAAAATACTTTCAATAAATAAATTCCAGCCAAATCAAGTACTAGACACAACAATAAAACTAGTGGATATGCTCAGATCGTACAACATGAAACAATATTTTATTTTAAAACTGATACATAAAAGTAATACAATAATATAGGAATATGGTTCATTCCCAAAAAATATTTAGTTATAATTAGAAAGTATGGTCCTAAATTTATAATACAGAACATGGTAAATACAATGTCCTAAACTCAGGAGAAATAATATAGAAGAAACATACTCCTAGAGAAAAATATTATCTATGCATTAGTGGTTTACAGAATATTTTAAGAATCATTGATTCAAGTCAGGCAGAAAATGAACTGGAATCTGGACAAGGTCAAAACCACAATGATCCATAGCAATGAATGAAATTTAAAATAATAAATAAATGAACTAACAAAGAATGCACATTACATGCACGTAACGTTATTCATTATATATATATATATATATATATATATATATATATATATATATATATATATATATATATATATATATATATATATATATCCCAATGTTTTTCCACGTGGTTTCTGCGGGCTGTACAGTAGATCCATTGCGGTGAACATTTCGAATGATTTCATGTGATTATGTGACAAACTGTGGCTTCTCTTGTTCTTAACTAAAATGTAACTATTGTTTTTCCCGGGTTATTTCAAAGAAATAAATATATATTTTATAATGAATAATTTCCGTCTATGAAAAAGAGGCATGTCTTTAAAATTGTTTCAGGAACATTACCATTGAATGCCCATAGTTTTGTACATAGAGGCAGTTGTCTCGCCTAACTCAGACGTAAGTTTTTTTGAACACGAAAACATCCCAGCGTTAATGGGTGCAACTAAAGAGCAGACTTCAATGACGTGTAAATATTGCTTGCTAAGCCCTGGAATGATAAATGTAATCTACATTGCTTGAAGAATCCACCATTTGGCAAATGGCTTCTCTACAATATCGGAGGAACACTTTTCATGTATCTCCAAATAATGTATCCTTTGCGGGTCAAATCCAAGTCACATTCTTTAACTTTTCCCCCACATTACTTGCTTTAGGAATCACGGGGGTTAATATAAATACCAATAGTATTCGTTTGAGGTTTAACATTTGCTCGTTCCTGGTATAATATACCCTGTATTTTTGAACCTATGGCAGAGAGAAAAAGAAAGAATATAAACTATGTGTCGGGAAAAGAGTTTCCAATGGAAACGTATTATTTCTGCTGATGGATGCATATCTTCCAAGCACATTGTCATTGGCAAACTCCTTCATAAATATTATTAATTCTTCGATAGTCAATTTTACTATTTTAACTTCATGCATTTAAATGTATGCGACGTAACCCTCTATTTATGTACAAACACCGGATCGAAGATGAAGAGAAAAAAAAGCAACTAAATCTTTTAAAGTCATCTTTACAGAAAATTATAACACTCTTCAAATGCGTTTTATTTTTTTCAAGTAATGTTTAACTTGGTTCAACAGTTATTCTTAAGTTCTGTAGCATACATCAACATCATATGAGCGACAGCATTTGCTGTGTCGAAATTAATCGATATTTTTTTTTCGCTCAACGCGTAGCTTGTTTTTCCACACAATCGTATATTTACGTTTCTCATGTAATGGTTGCTGTGAGCAGACGTACAGAATTCGTTATTGAAGTTGTTTGGTTGTAAACATTAAGAGCTAGACATACCATATAACGTATATATACCTTTATCCGAGGAGTCTGGAATTATAAAACCGATATATATATATATATATATATATATATATATATATATATATATATATATATATATATATATATGTGTGTGTGTGTGTGTGTGTGTGTGTGTGTGTGTGTTTGTGTGTGACCTACAATCGTTTTCATTTCGCAAAGGATTATCATCAAAGGATGAAAATATTATCCAAATAAATCATTTAAGCGAAACGTTTTATCGTTTTGCAAACGTTTCCATTTCACATATTTCTTTAGGTTACTTAGTTCGTCATAATCCATAAAGCTAAAAACGGATATATGTCATTAGATGGTATATTTACACGGACAATAATACTTGTTGTCGCTTCATTGATTCTGTAAATCATCCTGTGTCAGATAAACCAAAAGAGACTATGTAATTCTAATCTCGTGTCCATTGTGGTTGAAAAGTAGCGTCATAAGCTTCACCGTTAGAAGTGTCAGATGTGTAATTGTAGCATCTTGGACGCCATCGTACTTTTTCCATTAAAGCTAAAAACTAAAACAAGTTAAAATGAAGAAAATGCAGATCCATATGGCCTTGTTAGTTGAGACTGTTTTACTTCTAAAGATCTTCACGATCCTCAGATTCTGAATGGAATCCTGTTAATTCTGCCATTGAGAACGTTACAATTTTTATAACTTTGTGTCAAATATAGTTCATGTCTGAAATTCTTACAGCAACATTACCAACTACTATTGTTAAGATTAATACTGCTACTTCTATTCCTTCATTTATCTGACTGCTGATTTGGCAGATAGATCTGCTTAACTTCATAAAGAGAAGAAAGTGTTGTCGGAAATTATGCGACGAGTTCAATTCTGTTTCGACCATTATTTAGGGAAAGGCAACTCTTGGAAAGACTTTCCCCTTTTGAGTCATTAAAACCAATGCTTCAACAGTTCTTTAAACTCGTACACGAAACTGCGTACGGTGTAAAATTGCATATTTATGTTTACTTTCATCAAACAAAGAGTTGTTATAAGATGCGTATTGGTGTAATTTTCAAACTTCATTTGTAACTACATAAATTTAAAATCCAGTTCTGATATGGTTATACTATAAGTCTCCATTCCTCGCATGATATTTAACTTTTCTTCAGCAAAAATAATATTTTAAAGCTGTTTTTAAAACTGTATATACAATACATGTTTAAAACACTAACTTACTCCAACAAAACTTGTATCTGCAAATTGCAATATTGAAACACTCATCTTCAAATAAAAATGGACAATGTATCATTTACGTACCGGTTTCAGTTATTTCACGTAGTCGTAGTATTGTTTAAATTAGATTCCCTGAAATAAAAGACTTTTCAAAGTTTAGTTTTATCATCCTCTCAAACATAATCAACATAACCTGTATTTGTTTCATATTTAATATTTTTCAGTGTCTAACAATTATATATAGAATACAAGATGATGGCAGTAGAATAAAACGTGTAATTCAATATGGGTTAGAAGACGTTAAGAGCGAGTCATGCCCAACTGTCTTGAATATTTCATTCTGTGACCGATTAAATCTTATAGCTGATAAACCAACCGCATATATTATTAATTCTGCCACACTATAATAAAGAAAAACTATTCAAGACATATTTCAATTTCAGCTATGGTTATTTTTATTTCGGTCCCAATTTGATTGTTTCACAATGAAAAAAAATTGGAATATTAAACAGAAGTAACGACATTAAATTGTCATTGATTTTAATACGCTAGATAAGGGTATTTCGAAATAGTACCAAAGGTCTATCAACGAATCTTCAAAAAGTAGATAACTTGTGATCACAATTAAAAATATCACAATAAATGGAATAATTGATGGTGTAAATATAAATATCATCGAACGAAATTAACAAATTCCAAAACGGTGTTGTCCAAATGGCATGCACCCTGTCTTCTATGGAAGTTAAACGTTCATAATAAATACGTAAATAACATGGAGGTCTCCACCACAAAAAAAACCAAAGACAAAGTACAGTAGTCTCGCTGTCAATGTAGTCTAGATGTCAGATTAGTTTGCATAGAATGTAGTCAAGCTGTGAATGCAAAGTATTCAAGGAAAAAATGAGATTCATTGATGGACACTGGCGAATGAGACTTTAGACTAGTCTTGATCCATCGGTGAGTATTAGCATAATTGAATAGTTGTATGTCTATTTGTGAGGGAGCAGTAAACCAAACAAGTTGCACCTTCTGATTTCTCCAGTTTGTATTAAATATGTTTGAGGCAAATTTTCTTATCTAAGTTTGTGAACGAGATTCTTGTTTAAAAGTCTCTAAAAGAGGTCAAATTGGTACTGTTGAAAATTGTGCGTGGTTATTAGACGTCTGAGGTCGTACATGGCTGTCTTGGGGAATTAGCCCAATGAAGCTTTTGATTGGATGCATTGCATTGAATGAGTACACGGGAAATTGCAGATCAAATGCGAGTGCTCTGTTGTTTAATCTAGGCGTATTCTCATGCATGTAGTCAGAAAGGTGAATGTCTAACATGGGAGAATTTTAAAAATGTATATGTGAGTATTTTGTACCAAATATACATCCAAAAATATGGGAAAAGACATCAGCCCATTCAATCACTCTCCTACCTCCACTCCTTATGAGGATGAGCTCGTGAAGGAGTGGTTTGAAGTGCTGGTGAATTTGAGTTTTCCGGTCAGTGACGTTGCTCGCTGCGTGTCTCGATTCCGTCTTTTAATATTGGACCTTTCCAACAATGGGTAGGAGGAGATTACGTCCTTCGCAACAGTGAACCCATCACGGCTATTGTTCAATTATTTTCTGTATCGCAAGACATTTCTATATGTGATTCAGAGGCTTCCATGTTTGCATTTGCTTCTCGAAGCTATTTCAGATTCAGTTCTGAAAATGTCTTCAGTGGAATGCTTAATCTATTTCATTACATGAATTCTTTCAATTATTGCAACGCGATCGTCTTAGGTTTGGGGTTTTAAATTATGGGAAAACCTAATAAAATAAATAGGTGCTTCACAGTTTATTTTTTGTAACTTCATCGTCATTAGACCGGATGTTACTTTATATCCTTGGTAATATCGACATCAGTGGCAGTACGATCTTCCAGTATTCATTTAAACGAATAGCACTTGCATGGAAAATATATTATGTTTTCCTTTTTACAACGTTTCAGTTTAGCAAGCAATATGTTTTGACCTGAACTAACACTATTAGGCTGTGTGCATGACATGTATTTCTTTAACTACAATATGGTGTTTCATTTCTGGTTAACATTGGCTGATTAGTGTGCAAACTGATGTTGGTTTCCATAATCCTGTTTTTGGGTTAACTTTAATATTTTTTTTTTTTTTTGCACTAATAATTAATTTATCTTTCATTCCTTCTTTGATCTTTTTATATGGTTTGTGATCGCTGTATTAAGGCCACACACAAAATAAAACTACGCCATACATTAGTTGAGGTGAGATTTGGCTTGGGGCATTGGGTCACACGGAGGGAAAACGAGTTTCCAATTGCTTCATGTTATTCACATTACTAGAACATGCATGATATATTTCAATTTTATCTTTTCAAAGTTGCAGGCAGAAATACAGAAATGTTATAAGCAGGGTTTTACTTCCCTACGCTATTATTTACTAGAATATAGGTATTATCATAATATGTACCATCCATGTTGAATAGCACAGTCATTGGCTCACTTTCAAAACTGTAGATTTTAATTAAAAGCCACGTTTAATCTGGGCGTTCTTTAACAATTTTATCAAAATCGATTTTTATCTCTTTTCGATAACAGATTTGTGAATGTTTGGTTCTACTGAGATTTAAAAATCAAAATGGTAAACTAATCAATCGATAGATGGTTAGAAAACATTCATTTAAAAAACTGATGGACTAAGAGAGAGAGAAAGGGGAAACAATCAAACAAGAATTATAGGAAACTATGAGAGCTGATTTTTTTAAAGGAAATATTATTTGGATCATAAAACATCAGAAGGCACATTATTTTTGTGATAAAAATATATTATAGAATATTAACGGCCTGTTTTTGCGTAGATTTACATCTCATAAACTGACATTTGTTTTCTTTTCGTTGCTAACAAGGATGTTTTACTGTCGATGTATTTTTATCGACCATCCACATTTTATTTGTGTATGTTTGTGATTCAATTTTTAACGTGGTTGTAACAATGTGAGTCGTATCTCTAAGATGTATGCAGTGTGGCAGTTTATGGAGATATCTAGAAGTATGGCATCATGTTGCAGACGTCCAGCATTATGTCCCCCCCCCAGTCACATTACCGTGACATCAGGCCGACTAGTCCTAATATAAACCTGTTAATGCTGAGTCCAAAGTGTGGCAGCTGCAAGTACCAGTACCATTATCACTCATAACCAAGTCGGAACAAATCCTGATAGATCGCCTGCTTTAATAATTGTTCTGGAAAATACCAATTTACGGCATCTGTTTCAAATAGACTACAGCTTCCGTAAATAGTATATCCTGGTAAATGTCACTTTGGACGCTCTACCGCTATGACCTCAAGTTAATAATGCCCCCCCCCCCACCTGCGTCTTTTCTAACTATTGCCAAGTGGGTCCTTTCTAAAGCCCATGTTATGCCCGAAAGGGAACAGATTCTATCTCTCTCAGTCAACCCTTTATTGCAGGACTAGCCAACACACCGATATTCATGGGGACGCGTCACCCTCTGCTGAACCCAGCAAAATGCATTACAAAAGTACGTCCTGTGAAATTTATATTACAGACAAGATACTCTGCATTCAGAATTTTTTCTTCAAAATGTTGCACAGTCAAGATGTAATTTACTATAATGTTGTCAATCTTACCTTAATGTTACCTTGCTAAACATGTCATGGCATAAAATCTGTATGCATATTTAATTCCAAAACAGTCCAAATTGACACTAAAAGGGGTTATATTGTAGAATTTAGAAGGGATTATACATATGTACACGTTGAAAGGAATTTAATATATGTACAAGCTGGATGTGATTAGACACGTTTAGATGTTGGGAAGAATTGGAGAAATTTCTTCGTTGGAAGGATATATCCTCACCCTGCTTGATTTGTTTGCAGCAATTGACACAATAGGCCATGATATATTACCTCACCCTCTCCAGCATGCATTGTACATTCATGATACAGCCTTACTGTGGTTAAAGTCTTACTTAGTCAATAGGACACCAATCGTGTCTGCAAATTTAATACACTCCTGCCCAGTTGATCTATGTTGTGGTTTTCCACATGGTTCTATTCTTGGACTTGTTCTCTCCATTCTATACACTCATTTGCTCTCAAGTGTCATAGATCATCATCCAGTGTCTCACCAATAGTACCCTGATGACACCCAAATATACAAATCTACCCACCCAAATGAAGTTGATGCTACCATACAAGGTGTGGAGATGTGCATTTCTGATCTGTAATCATCAAATATGATACTGCTGGGGTCATTCTGATCACAACACAAAGACTTTCTCATTCACATCCTTTACCTCAAACAATAAAAACACCAACATTAAATTCACACAGTCAGTACGAAACCTAGTTGTTTCTCTGGACAGTACTCTCATATTGCACCAACATGTCATGAACATATGTAAGGCTGCAAATCTTGAGCTGAGACGCATCAGCTCCATTCGCAACTATCTTTCAGTTGATGCCACGAAACACTTGTGTGTTCATTAGTACTTTCAAGACTGGGCTCGTGTAGTTCCATTTTGTCTGGTTCATCGCAATATCCAGAAACTTCAACAATTTCAAACACACAGCTGCTCGGATCACCCTTAGAGTACCACGATCAGAGCACACCTCCCTAATGCTCGGTACCTACACAGGCTAACCATTCGATCCAGAATCAAACACAACATTTGTTTATCTGTGCTACGTTTCACTGACGGACTCCAGTCCATCATACCTATCCGACATCACTCATGTGTACACACCAGCAAGATACTTACGCTCTTCTTCTGGCAATCATATACTCATTATTCTAACTATAAAAAGGTCATATGGACATCGTTCCTTTACATACCAGGGCCCAGCAACGCGGAATGAGTTGCCCACTGAATTTAGACTAAAATACACAGTGATCCCATTCAAGATTGCTCTTAAAACTCACCTATTTCGATTGCAATAGCAAACTTAAACACCTAATAATGTTTCCTACGTTAAATATTTTCAGTATGATGTTTTTATGTTTTCTAGTTTCAATGAATGGATTTGACCTATATACGTTAGAAAGGATCATACATATGTACACGTATGTTTATTACATAAGATCATCTAAGATTTAAACTGACTTTCAATTCGGTTTTATATTACAATAAAATGATAAGAGATATGGTGCTCAGATTCATTTGGTTTTTGCGCAAATATTTTTTTCACTCTATGGTCTCCAATCAGCTCCTTTTGGCGGTCAGTTGTTTTTCTGTACTGGAAAACTCCACGGACAAGGCCAGTAGTTGGTCATAAGCAAAGTGACTGTATTTCTGGAAAAGCCTTAATTTCAGACTTCCAGCTTGTAATGACATGTAAGTATGAATATTTGCTGGATATACAAATAGATTGATTGATTAATGTATATCTTGTTATAACTCTAGGTCTTACGCTAGTAAAGATATGAAATCAACAATTTAAGGAAAATTCAGCAAATATTTGTATTTCGCTAAGTTACAAGGTAACAATTTACAATTAACTTACAGTATTAAGAATTATATACCAGCAATTTTGACTGTACCACAGTGATCTATTCCAGCATGTCTTTGACCGAATTACCAAACATCCGAAAGTAGTGGTTTAGTCCAAAATGGCAATGAGCACATTGTAATTCCATGGAATAATTTAAATAAATATATTCTCTCAAATTACATCTGAACGCATCCATAAATGGCTACAAAGACTGATATTAAAGCACGAGGGAATAATTTTGTTTTACCAAATCCCCTTTCATAAATTGAATGTAGCCTGTTCTGGAAAAACGCACTAACAGTTAAACTTTGTAGGCCTTGAACTTGAATATTGATAACGATCCTTTTACGTATTAGAATCATGAAAGCTTAGATGGGTACTGAACCATGATGAAAGTCGGGTAATTAAAAACAATTAAAAATGCATAGCAATACAGATATATTACTTATTTATATGGTGATCAGGCATAATGACACCAATATAGATAGTTTACTATACCGATAATGATAATGGCAAATGCTGTTTGGTTACATTTTAAGTAGTATAACTGAAATGCAAATATTAAATGCAATTAAGTTAGTTGCTGCTGCATAAACAATTAATATCAAAATTGGCATTTTTGTAATGTGATGGTTGTTTTCAGGGTGTACTATGTATCCTATGTAATTTCGACATGAGTTGCACCGTGTCCTTTTCATGATTGTCTTTCAGAATATATGTAGAAGATGGCCCCTGCATCTAAATAGTATAACGTTGTCCTTTTCACAGTTATTATGGAAAAGAAAAGATGTAAAGTGTGCAAAAGTAATTGGATAAATATATCTCTTCCAATGTTTAGCTACAAACGTTAATGTGCTCTTCAGCTGCCAATGGTTGGTTAGTGTGGAAACATATCTTGGTTTTCATGGTCATCTTTGTGGATGAACTTTAATATTATTTGTTGCTGGTAGAGCGTCGTAATATAATCTTGGGTCGCAGATTATATAAGGCAATACTGGGTCGGTCCCTTCAATCTGCCTTTGTGAAATGCACTTAGCTCTCACTGGCATAATATAGACAGAAATGCATTTTTACTTGATTTAGCGTTTTCATGTAGCTTTCAAACTTTTTCGATCATATGGCTACAATGTCTGCAGTGTGGCAGAATATAATGATTGGGCATCATGTCGCAGACAAGTGGCATCATGTCCCACCAAGTTACATTATCCTGAAACCAGCCCGACCAGTCTAACGCTAAACTCCCACGGCTGCAAGTATCATTTTTAAAAGCCTTTCGTATGGCTATACTGGGGTTCGATCCCGGGTCCTCCCGCATGCAAGGCGGAAACTCTAACCACTTAGACCACCGGAGCGGTCTAGTGTTGAAATGCATATTTGCTTTTGGAGTAGATTTATACAACTTTTTGTTTCAAATGGTTTCAGCTCAATAGGGTCCTTTGGCACGATTAACTTATGAACATATTATCAACTTTGATTATTTGCTTCGTCAAATTTCGTTTTGATGTGTTTTGCTTGCAGATTATGTTTGCTCATTTTTGCTAAGGTGATTTTCTCTAACCGTGTCTTGAGACACAACCAATCTAAGTAATTTGTTAAAGAAGCGATGGGCTTTTTATATATTATCGTTCAGGCATGTTTCAATGGTCTTTCATGTGAAGCTATTTTGAATTTCCATTTGTTTTTCTATTTTGTCTTTATTTGCAACGTCTTCTTCCCCAAGTTAGATTTCATCTGGTAGACCAACTGTTGCCATGATAGTAATGCTTAACACTTCCCTCCAATTTATTCTATAAATATTGATTTACATTAAGACAAGAGACATGGGTGTATATGGTAGTTTTAGTTTAAATGATTTTAAGCACTCAGATACGGTGATGTTAGAAACACATACTACCTAAATTACTGATCAAGATTCTGACCGATATGTGTTTGAGTCTGTATTTTGTCATCACTGACCAAAGGTGTTTGATAAACTAGGGACCTGATGTAAAACTACCAAATTGTTCTCTGTAAAGAGCAATCGTCTTGAGCCATAGTTTGTGTGAGCATTAGAAATTGGCTGGGAATATACGTTGTTAGTGTTTGCAACCTTTGTACCTCGTAACAATTTTGGTGGCAGCGATGAAATAGCAAAGTAGTTGGAAATTTGACAATTACATTGAAACAGCACAAGTACCAAAGTTTTATCTGAGTAGTGTAGCTTCAAATTTAAATTGGATATACTCAGTAACTTTGTGTGGGTGTGACTCCTGTTAAGCCAAGGATAAACAAAATAAGGATCGAATTGACGACCCAAGGTAGCGTTATCAATGAGGAAGTAGGAACGATTGTTGGAGAGCACAGCATTGCAAGGGATACAACCAGAAGGAAACAGCAAACAATTTTGACGCAATTCACAGATATTGAAGGAGACTTCAGTGTTGAAGAACCATATGACATAGAAACAGAGGAGGTGCGTCCCGTAAGAAAACTAAAGAAAACACAGAGCAAACTAAAATCATCCAAGGACACCAAGAAGCAAACTGATCGTGACCAGTTATAGTTAGAGTGGGAATGAGCAATTGAGAGACAAATATTAGACCTTGAAAAAAAGAAGATGCAAATGAAGAAACTACTGTGTTGCACGAACGGTGAAGAGAGGAATGTGATGCTGCCTTACGCACGGTTTTGCTATAGGGTTGTGCCACATCAAGCAACTGGGTTTTCACCGTTTGAGCTGCTGTATGGTTGGTCAATAAGAGGGCCGATGGAGATTCTTAAGGATATATTACCCGGTGAGGGTGAGACACATAAGTTAGTTGTAGAACACGTACGTTCGATTCGCCAGGGATTGGTTGATGTGCGTTAGTGAAAGAAAATATATCAGAATGTCACAGATTTAATCTATGGTAGGAAAAAATGCTACAAGCCCATAGAGTTCACCAATTGTAACAGAAAGATGGAAGTCTGAGACTTTGTGTTGATTACAGAACATTGAACAACATCAAACTCTTTTATGCCTATCCTACACCAAAGATAGACGAACTTTTTGAAAAGTTGGGAAATGCAAAATATATTAGAAAACTCGACATGATCAAAGGTTACTGGCAGATACCTCTGTCTAAAGAAGCGCAGGAGAAATCTGCTTTTGTGACACCCTGTGGACTTCATGAATTTACTTTATTGCCTTTCGGGATGAAAACTTCACCTGCTACATTTTCGCGCATGATAGACCTGTTGCTGACCAAATTACGTAATGTTGCATTTTACTTTGATGACATCATTATTTAAAGTGAGACCTGGGATGGCCACCTTCAGGATCTTCGAGCAGTCTTGGAGAGATTGCGAGAAAACAATCTGACAGTTAAACATTCCAAGTGTGACATTGGAAGTTATGTGAGCATTGGAACTGTTTTGAGTCAGTACAGTGACAATAAGGACAAACATCATATAGCGTATCTTAGCCGCAAACTATTTCCCAGGGAGCAGCATTATTCTACAATTGAGAAAGAATGTCTTGGATAGTATGGGCGATAGATTTGCTTCACTACCACTTGTGTGGTGCTCAATTCAGCGTCGAAACTGACCATAACCCTCTAATCTGGCTAAGCGAAAACAAAGAAAATAAAAAACAACGGCTTCTGAGATGGCCGCTGTGTCTGCAAACATACGAGTTCACAATTAAACATTGTCGGGGTGCAGATAATGCAAATGCTGATGGGTTGTCATGTACTGGAGTATAAGGCTATGTGTTTTAGTGTTCATTCTTTTTATACTAATCTGAATTAAGACCCATGTGGTGATGTGTAGTATAGATTGTGTACTAATGAAATACTTTCATCATGAAGATCAGTTTGATTTGAAGTGAATCCAAAATGTTTGTTTAAGGTGTTGTGCTGACTGTTGTAATCGGAATGTGTAAATATATAGCGAGTCATTGAATGCCTGCACTGAATGTTATTTGGTAGAATTCTAATTACCAGGGAGATGCTAGAGCTTTTTAAATTTCATGAAGTAAAGTAATTGCATTGAACTGTATAAAACCAAATAGTGAGCACTCGTTCTTTGTTTATCCATCCTGTATAATTTTGTTCGAAAATTAAAGTTTTCTCTTAACGGGGAAGGTGTTGCCATCATATTACTGCTTAACATTTCCCTCCAATGTATTGTATAAATAGTGACTAACGTTAATACAAGATAGATGGGTGTATATGGTAGTTTTAGTTTAAATGACTTTAAGCAATAAGATACGGTAATGTTAGAAACAAATACTACCTAATTCACATAAGATACTGATACAGATTCTGACCCATAGGAGCTGGAGTCTTTATTTTGGCATCACTGTTGCTTTTATAAACTATATACCTAAATGAAGACTACCAATTTGTTCTCTGTAAAGAGCAGTCGTGTCGAGCCTTAGCATGGGTGAACATTAAAAATTGGCTGGGAATATATTTTATTTTGATGTTATCTTTTACATCTTTTGAACCTCGTAACACCAACATTGTAATATTTTTTAAAGCATATAACAATGTGATGATTGGTCTTTTTAACGCGGTAAAGAATACATGGATTTTTTCTCGCGCTTGCACAAGGTGCGTTTTCAAGTTTTGTATGATACTGTGATTAAAGTAAAGTGAAGAATATATCATTTGAGTATTTATCCACCAGAGTGCTCATTGACAATATTGTTTGACACAAACATAAATATTTATGATCTCATCTGTTGTTATAAAGGTGGAAGCCGCTTTATTATTGGATGTGTATAGTTACGAACATTGTCATTATTAATGTGTTCATTCAAATAAACGAAATAAATCAAATATCAAAATGAACATATATAATACTCTTCTGGAGCGAATGTGTAACTCTGACAATTTAATTGTGGAGATGACATGTGTTGTCGCCTGTGAATCTGGAGTCCTTACGTGCTATTCCCAATTAGTCAGTCGAAATTCATAAAGTTTATAATCTTTATGTTAGGAAACAATAGCATCACCAGTTTTGCACCATAAGGAAATTAAGGAAACATAAATTTACGTTACATTTTTAGTGTATGTTTAGGGAAAACTGGCAACTGTTAAATGGGAATGACGTCATTTAATGAGTACAAATATTAATATCCTTGAAATAAGAGAATACTTAATACAAGGTATAGTTCTTTGTTTACCAGAAGTGTGTTCAGGGAAGATATATTTTCTAAACATGGGCAGATGGAAGATGACTTGGCGCAACCCAATGTTCAGGCAGCAAAAGCACGCGAGTTAAAAGAAAATGAAATTTTTTTGTAGTTCCGTTATTTACATATTTATCCACCAGAGTAGCCTTACTTTTCAAATTGACTCTATTATTTGTCAGAGGCTATTCGTACCATAATTTTACTAACAAGTTGCCAGAAATCAGGTAAATGTTTTTTTTTATTTGTTGGATATGTGTAGAATTACGAATATTGCTTGCTATTAGGAAAGATGTTCATGCAAAGAAAAAAAGGTTTCCCAAATACACACACACGTACCTACCTACCTACCTACCTACCTACCTACCTACATACATACATACCTACATACATACATACATACATATTTACATACATACATACATACATACATACATATTTACATACATACATATTTACATACATACATACATACATACATACATACATACATACCTACATACATACCTACCTACATACATACATACATACATACATACATACATACATACTTACATACATGCATACATACATACATACATACATACATACTTACATACATGCATACATACATACATACATACTTACATACATGCATACATACATACATATATACATACATACATACATGCATACATACATACATACATACATACATACATACATACATACATACATACATATATACATACATATATACATACATACATACATACATACATACATACTTTAACATTAAAATGTATGAGCTATATTGTCTTAAACAAAGTAAAAGAAACATGAAAAAATCAGAAAGTTCAATAAATTTCAGCAAATAAGTGGTTTTCGTTACAACACAATTTATAAATTTAAAAAGGATCTTACAGTATTGCGACTGAAATCCCGAGCAATTCTAAAAGTTATACCACCAGTCCAAAAGTATAGTTTTCTGAATGAATTCGACTATTGAATGTTCTGATATGCAAGTAGCTGATGGTATAGTAACCTTGATGTATTAAAATGATATAATTATGATTGTTACTAAAAAAATTCACAATACTTCCAAAATTGGCTTAGTCCAAAGGTCAATAAGCACTGTGTGGTTGCAAATAATATTTTATAATAAATGTATTATCTGAAACTATAAACGAACTCAAAGAACACTGATTCCATAATGGTTGATATGAAAATGGTAAAAATAAATACGTTTAGTAAAGCCCTTCTATACAAACTTCAGACAACAACAGACACAGGATTTGGGTCATTGTCCAATGAAATTCGTAAACACGATCAGGTCTGAATATTTAATTTTTAATAAACTGCTAACAAAGATCAGGATGACCATAGTTTATTAAAGGGAACAATCAAATTTCTGAAATCAAATCCAAATAATCATGTTGATTACAAATGATCAATAACTTTAAGTATGGTCTACAATCATGGCCAAACGTTAGCAATGTAATATAATGTTCACAAAATTGCCATTACGATCTATGATAATAGTCAATCGATACACACAATATACATATAAGTAACTCCTCCTTTAATAAAAAAAGAAAAATTTATACGGTGGAACATTCTTTTACTTTTAATCGAATATAAAACGTATTAAATTTGCATTGGAACATGTCTCATGAATTAGATAAAATTAGTGCAAAATAAAACAATATATTAAATCTATACACGTGAGAGTGCATCTGCAATCAGATTATCTTTAATTTTATATTCCTAATGTCACTGTTGTACTACCGGCACATCAATTTGCACCATTGCAATCTCTGATTTTTGTTATTTCATTTTGTTCATGAAAGTAAAAGAATTGTTGTCACTGAATAAAATAATCGGTGATAAAGCTGAACTAAATATACACTTAAACTTGCTAACCTGCTTTGTTTAGAAAATAGCACATAGGATGATCCAAACCAATGTTTTATTCTGGAATCAATACTCCAGACATCACCGGGGCCCCGAGTGGCCGAGTGGTCTAAAGCGCTCTTCGTTACGGATCACTGCCATCTCACCTCTGTCTGCGGCGGTTCGAGTCTAAGATTCAGCCAATGTGGGCATGTGAGAAAGCTTGCCAGTAGCTTCTCGTGGGTCGGTGGTTCTTTCCGGGGTTTTCCGGGTTCTTCCTCCACCATTAATACTGGCCGCCATGTATAGCCTATCGTGCTGAAAAATGGCGTTAAACCCCACAACAACAACAACAACCAGACATCACCTGTATCAACAGACATTTTAAATCATTGACTGAAATATGAATCTGAATGAACTGGTGTGGCCATTCATTGATTGAAAGCCTCCTGATATTTTTGAGACAAATATTGCTTTGATTTATTAATCAATACATTTTTCACTATATATGCATATATATATATATATATATATATATATATATATATATATATATATATATATATATATATATATATATATATATAAGTGTGTGTGTGTTGGTGAATCTGTTAGTTTTACATTTATGGATACCGATACCTCTCTCTCTCTCGACTGGTGACGACAAAACTGACAACTAAACCGATCATGCTGGAAAGAACAACATACTGAAGGATAAAGGATTTCATGTTTATATTTGTCATGCTAAAGTGTTTGTTGTATGTACGGTAAATAGTATCATTCTCTTTTAATTTAATTTATTTAATACGATATTAATATTAAATAGCAATCATTTTAACTTTGTCAATTTGATAGTAAAACGGTATATACTCGATAATAGTTCCAAGGAAAGATACATTATACATTTTAATCGTTAGCCACAATTGATTGGCAACGCTATCAGTCACACCTCCCACGCGGTGTCCTCACTTTCAGGTATATATCGGGGCGCCGAGTTACCGAGTGGTCTAACGCTCTCACCGTTCCGGATCCCTGACATCTCACCTCTGGCTGCGTGGGTTTGAGTCTCCGGCTTGGCTAACGTGGGTACGTGAAAAATCTAGCCAGTAGCTTCTCGTGGGTCTGTGGTTCGTACTCCACCAGTTATACTGTCCGCCATGTATATCATATCTTGCGCTGAAAATGGCGTTAAATCATACAAGATCAACAACAAAAACGACAACAACATTTATATATCACGGTCTTTGTAGAGATGCACAATATGAGTGAAGCTCAATTGTATTGGAGAACCATACTATTATGCTGCTAGTTTTAATTACTTCATATGGTATTGTAGCTATGTCTTAAATGAGAATATACTTTTTCTGGATAAACTTAATTATTTTTAGGTATGACAGAGGGTTACATATGCATTTCTTACTACATTCAGCTGCTGTACTTCCCATTAAAAAAAGGTATTAACTATCCACTTATACCCAGTGGGGGATGCTCCATTCATGCTCTCGGGTAAGAAAAACAAAGAAACCCATTATTGACCGTAAGGTGTGTTTGTTGAGTTACAATACATCACAATGGCACGTTTCCCTTCATAGCCAAACATTTATAATTTGTAGTCATTTGTTTCAAACTTTGTTGGACTTTTATGTAGTTGTAAATTACGTGAAAGAGAATTTTGAGGTGACTGTTTAAATTGGAAATAATTAGCACATAAGTAATTATTTTACAAGTAATTTCTCAACAAATATAACAACTTCCAGTACACTAAATCTTTCTTAGGAACATGAACGGAGAGTGGATACATGGCTATATTTAACAATGGAGTTTAGGTTTTGTTCATTTTGTGTCCATTGCCAGAATTAGATGATTGTTCACAGTTAATACAACCAGACTATAAGTTAGCTCAGCATTACTCTAGACAAATGTGCAAGGAATACTTTCACTGATGTACCCTATGGTTGTTGATAAACTAGTGTACTGTTTTCACGATTCAAGAAGGGGCTCATGTGAGAAAGAAAAGTTTTAAAAAAATCACCTCTTGCGGGGATGACACGCTGGGCTATGAAATGTATTTTTTTAAATCTCCACAATATTGGATCTGCTGAATGCGATCAGGAGATCAGGAGCGATTCCAGCAAGTTGGAAACAAGCACTTATAATATCTATCCAAATGCCTGAAAGGATCAGGCAGATGGAAACTCGTAGAGACCAATCTCCATTACTAAAAACATCTGTACCTTTATGGAGACAATAATGAATAGTCGACCGAAGCACCGACCAAGAAAGTATATATTTGCTAGCATAAAGTAAAAGGAGTTTCTCCACAAAAGAAAATTTCATTTTACTTTTACAAAATCTTATTGCTGCTTACTCGTTTATAGTTTAAGACCACTTAGTCGTAATAGATCTAACATTGCAATTAGAAAGATACAAACATTATAAAATGTCATTAAGTACATTTAGTACGGAAATGTATCTTTGTTTAATGTTTTCTTTCTCCTGTAACGTCCTTTTCGTTCATTGTCTCTGGCGCAGCAACCTAAAAGCATCATTAATTAGGAAAGCTATTTGCCATATTGCAGCATTGTGTTCATTGTTTAACCTCATCGATATGCAGAGTACTTTGCATGCGTCCATATACATCACCTGCTGCTTTAAACAACATGCCAGCAGGTTTAGAGCGGATTCTCTGTACATTACACCTCTGTAACATACGATCCACAGCATGTTGTTCAAGGCGGCCATCTTGTGTGAAGACTTGCCCTGCCGGAGGTAACACTGGTACTCAAGGTAGTGCAAGAAAAACTTTGGATCAACAAAAGCGCACTGGGAATGACAGACGTTAGGTATGTTTGAACTCCTAGATAGGAGCATCTCCAGAATTAATGCTTTAGGCATGCAATGAATCTCTGATGGAAAATAAGATACTGGAAAGGCAATATATTGTCTCACAAAATCGGCTGCTATGAGATTGTCCTCCAATATTTTACAGAGAGCTGCTTGTTCTGGACGATAAGTTGGGCCATCAGTGACAAGGTATGTATAATTCTGTTGAGTCTGATAAAGAACATTCTCTGCCATGATGAAATTGTCCTGCATCAAATAAAAAGCAGCCAGTTTCAGTCTTCCAGAGGCCACATCAGACGAGCAGCCCAACATGAGAAGCTCGTGAGCGATATCAAGTCTTTCCTGTTCAATTACCTCCTGTGATAAACACTGGGAGGCCAGATCTGATCCAACACTAGAAGAACAAAACATATTTAGTACTGTCCGTATTGTTGTACGTGTGCAACATATTTTCTTAACAAAACCAATTTTGTTAACCAGATCTTTACAAGCAAATTTCACCCTAGCATCGTCTATTTTAGCAGCTAAAATATATATTGCAAACCCCATAGATTCCACGCCATCTTTCGGATGATTCACTGAATCGATTAGAGATGTCTGACAAAGACGAATCAGTCTCTGACCTATATCATCACATGACAGCCTGAGGAGATATGTTCCCTCCTGTCTCAGGAGTTCATGTAGAACAGCTAGCAACTGAACTTGGATATGGCCATACACTTTACCATGGAACATGTTCTCCCCTGGTATAAAGTAATTTGGGCAGTAACCATTTGTAACCCACTGGCACAGTGTTCTCAAACATAGCTCAAGACACAATAACAGATTTTTGGGTTGCCACAGTGAAGACGGTGTACATTCTAACGCATAAAATACGCATGTCTTGCAGTGATAACTGCTCAACGCTTTTTCTCCACAAATTGTTTGTACAAAATCTTTCTTGATCATTTTCAGCAAAACATAGCATTTGTATTGAATTGAGTTGAATTGCCAGACAAGAATTTTTTCTCCAAATGAAATGGATATTCTCCACTCCAGATGTTTTTCTGCACTGGTTGGATGACCAACTGGAACCAGTAGAGCACCAGTCTGCTTTATAAGAGCTACATTTGCTTGAGATGGGTAGGTTTTGATTCTCTTTTCCCACTGAGAGGCCTGACCAGGCCAAAATCTGACTCTCAATGCATCCACAACATCCATTGAAAAGCTTCCGCTCTTTATGAGAGTGTTATTGGCTGGACCATGCCGCTCCATATGACTACTGGACCAGTAATTACCACTGCATAAAACAGTACGACCGAATGAATCCAATAAGTGACAGCCATTTTGCTTATTGAACACTGGCAATAATGTATCGCTGTTCAATCTTTGTAATTTCACATACCCTGGTGGAGTGCTCGCATCACTGATCATGAGGTATGTAACTTTAGACGTTTCCAAAGACGGGATACTCTGCAGCACGCCGACGTAGGGAACACAACTAAGGATATCAATGTCTGACTGTAGTCCTTGGGTGGTGGTAGCCTCAGCCTGACTCCCGAAGATATGATAAGGAATTAAAGAAACCATAGATTCAATCTCTTCTACCTGAACCATCGCGTTTATCCTCTTCCAACGTATATCCTCCCTGAGTCCTACTTTATCCAGGACATTAAATAATCTAAGAGATACATCGCTATAATACACGGGAATGATTCCTTCCATTATTCTCTACGTGCATTTGGATACCTGCAAAATAATAATAATAATAATAATAACAACAATAATGTGAAAAGAATCATTAATTTCATATATATAATCCTCTATATTCTTTCATCTTAAAATGTTTCCAACACGCTTTCCATTCTTATGGCTGTAAATATTGCAATATTCCATATTTTAAACATTCCTCTATATTCTTTCATCTTAAAATGTTTCCAAAACGCTTTCCATACTTATGGCTATAAATATTGCAACATTCCATATTATAAATATTCAATCGAAATATCGGAAATTGTTTTATCATCGCTTGAAATAACGTACTGTTCTATTTACTCATACGTGTAGCACGGGGTTTAATTAAAATGTATCCTTCTACTACGTATCCAACTATTAATATTTCAAATGTTCCCCCTTTCCCACCAGTGTGATCAGACAGCACATTTTTAATCACTTTGCACCATACCGGCATGAAAAAGAAATCAATTGTCCAACCCAATTCCAACACCTGCATTAGCACTACGTCCCACAACACTTGCAAGGAATCTTGTGCAAGATAAGATGGGTGATTCAACAGTAAAACAAAGTCTTTAATTAGTCGACAGTACGTCAGTGAATCATATCAATGCCATTCCTATAACCTCTACACACTTTCTATTTCTGGTTATCCAATTTTTAAAGGCCAATTTGTATTAACTTCTCGGTATGGTTTTCAACATCTTATGTCCCACAGGGTGGTTTGGTATTCTCACATAACCTTTAGCAACACTTTGGAGATATAAACATATCCAGTGTCACAAGCTTAGTCATTTATGTTGCTTTGACGACCGCGTATTTTGCAGATAAAATTCATGAATATAAAATTATTTTGTCACTATGACTATGTTTTGCGCTTTGCGGTCTCTCTTAATTTTTTCGATCCAGACTTTATTTAAAAAATCAGATTCTAACGTTTCTTGTCACTTTTTATATTTGGCGAGTAGCTGTTTGGTAATTTCAACCCAGCTCCGTTTTGTTCAGCCTTCAACGAATACGAGATCTAACTTACCAAATCGTTTTAGAGCTTAAAATGTCTTTTCAGTTTATTGACACAAACTGACTAATTAATGTTCGAGATGATAGAAATTTCTTCCAATGTGTATCTTCCACCTGACATTCATCAGTCGTACAGAGCGGTCTTCTAGAAAGTGGTTCATCATCAGTGATTCTCGAATATCCATAAAACGACGAAAACATATCTAAATTGTGGAATATGACAAATACGTATATCCGTAAACTTCATCCAAGTTAGTCTTGACATCCGACGGAAAATATCTCGAGAGCACCCGGATTTTATAGTGTGCTATATTGCAAAGTAGCAGAATTATTCTCCTTCTCCGAGTGCTCCGAGTGGGCTAAAGCGCTCACCTTTACGGATCATTGCCATCTGACCTCTGTCAGCGTGGGTTCGAGTCTCGGATTCGGCCAATGTGGGTATGTGAGAAAGCTTGCCAGGAGTTTCTCTTGAGTCAGTGGTTCTTTCCCGGGTTTTACTGGGTTCATCCTCCACCATTTATACATTCCACCATGTATACCCTATAGTGTGCTCAAAAATGGCAACAACAACAGCAACTCCTTCTCCGACATTTCTAGGTAATTTTCATTTACCTGTGTTAAGCAATACGTATATGTATGCATGTGTCTAACATACCGAAACAGAAAATCATTTAATAGCCGGGTCTTTTGTCTATAAATCGGCATCCATTGTTCAAAGGCTGAAATAAACAAAAATATTATAATTAAATATTCAAATATTTCTACTACTCGTTTCTGCATCAATTGCCAGCTAAAATAACACCACATTTGTTTATGCTGACAATGATGACAGTGTGTGGGTAATTGCTCATCCTGTATCACGATAAAATTACGATGTTCACTTAAAATGCTGTAAATGAAACAACTTAATTCCATAGCAACAAAACGTTGGACAGCTCATCGAATACAAACTTAAATAATTTCGATGAGAGAGGTGGTCGGGATGATATTTCAAAATTATTTTTTCCCAAGCTATCTTTTATCATGTAAACCTACATTATCCAAATTGTATTTTAATTCCCAGGATTCGTTTTGAAGCAAGTGGAAGTCGATAACCTCTATACAACAGGCAAAGCAAAACAAAAAATGTTATTTCTCAGTTCTAAATCAAAACAGTACTTGATAATGTAACTGAAAAATTACTACTTGCATGGTACTTTAACGGGATGTACGAAATCACGAAACTGTTTTCAACCCAACATACACCCTGTGCCAAACGACTGATTAATCAGAAATGCATAACTAAAATCAAGCCATGGTGGGGAAGATTATTTCCACTGTTAATAAACTATATATATATATATATATATATATATATATATATATATATATATATATATATATATATATATATATATATATATATATATTATTTATTTATTAAGTTATTCATTTATTTATTTATTTAAGTATGTGTTTGTGCGTAGTTCATACATTGGATATTACAGAAGTTTGTTCGCCATTTAACTGTAATATGTCTTTTGTTTACCTGTCATCGTGTGACTTATCTACACATCGCTTTTAGGTCAAATGATCAAGTTCAGCGCACATGAATAATTGTTAAATTAAATAGGTGTTTCCATATATGGTTCGTATACCAATCATATTTACAGAGAGTTGCTCATTACTTATTAAATCGCTTGACTATACAATGCACATCTTACCTTATTACCGCTTGGCTAATATCCAAACATAGTATATTATGTATTCGTTTGTCCGCTTGTAGGTAACATTACTGAATTAGTGGTCACGTGATAATGTATATGTAGCTTACAAGGAGTACGTAACTGTATTGAGGACGTCAGCAGAGAATGTAATAAGAGAAACATAATGTTTTTCATCGAATTGTTAAATAGCATGATATTAGAAGAAAGTGTAGAATTTGTGTTGGTGTAATTGTGTGTATATATAAATAAGTAAAACACTCGTTCAAATTGTATTGTACGAACATAAATACTATTGTTTAGGAGTTGATAATAGTATTACATACATACATACATACATACATGCATACATGCATACATACGTATGCCAGATTGAAGAGGAAATCATTTTCAATAATGTTAAATTATGCATTATTTGAAATAATGTTATTTTCTTCAGAACAATCGTAAGGTGTATCGATTAATGTCATTAGAAAACAGCCTGTTATGTTACATCAAATTGTCCAACAAATCATATCTCACTGTAAACCTCGAAGATACGTCAACATGTTTGTACATATCCTATTTTCATAAGCTAAGTCCTTCAGTAATCATCAAACTTAGGACAGCATCGGTTTAGAATGTTAAGTGAAACATTACGAAACTTCTAATGCAGATTCTATGGAATCAGTCAATATGATACGATTGACAACTTTATTCAAATATCTTGACAATTTCGGTCCCTTTACTTTGCGATTGCATCATTGGTAATGAATATCAAGGCAGAATACACAAATTGTGAGATAATGTTATTAGCCTGGAAAAGTTGTCTCCCTATACCCTACATACAGGCGCCTCTAAGTGAGCAGAGTTAGCCAATGTGTTATATGGAAATGTGCGGATATTTACTCTATTTGCCATCATATTGTTATTCAAATTAACGAGCTTCTCAAAACAGCAGAAACATAAATTTTTCGTACTATTTTTGGGAAATGTAGTACATGTTATTTTAAGGATAACGTGTATATTTCAGCATTTACTCCCGGATTTTTACCACAGTCGCAACTGAGGGCAATGGAGGTAAATGGCAAATATCAACCATGTCAAATCAGCAAAATAGTTGTCAGTCAACTAGAATTTGTCAACACTCTACAACCAGCTTTATCATTAACAAGAAGTTGTGTGAACACTCTGCAACAATCCTTTTGTAATTAATAAGTGTTTGATTTAGGGTGTTTTAAGTTATGAAACAGATTGATTAGTTTGTTCGATTGGTGCTGGCACTTAACTTGGGGAGATCCGTCTCCGAAGGGTCCGGATAGACGATGAAGAACTAAGAGGTGCGTGTGTAAATCGAACAATGCTATTGATCACAGTAACAAGGGAGCCAACATACAGTAGTGAAGACATTGATCATACTTTATGTAAACTTTCCTTATTTGTACAATTGCGATTGTATTTAGTGTCGGGGGGGGGGGGGGCGAGATATAGAGACGGAGAGATTAAAATAATTTCGAAGGAGAAGGTGGTCGGGATGATATTTCATTCTTTTTTCCAAAGCTATATTTTATCATGTAAACCTGTATTAACCAACTTTTATTTTTATTTCCAGGGTTCTTCTCGAAGGAAGTGGAAGTCATAACCTCGATATAACAGGGAAAATAAAACCTGTTATTTCTCTGTTCTAAATCTAAACAGTACTTGATAATGTAACTGAAATTTTACGAATCCCATGCTACTTTCCAGGGATATATGAAATCCTCCAAACGTTTTAAGTCCAATATACACTCTGTGACTAGCGACGAAAACTGCCAAAGGACTGATTACTCAGCAATGCATAATTAAAATCAAGACTTTGTATTTAAGATTATTTTCACTGCTAATAAACCAGACAACAGCTCATTCAAATATATATATATGTGTGTGTGTGTGTGTGTTTGTGTGTTTGGTTCCTACATTAGACATTGGAGACGGTCATCCGCCATTTTACTGTACTACGTTGTTTGCTTACACCAATTATCAAGTTCTCCGCACAAAAGCAATTGTTAACATAAATACTTGTTTCCATACCTGCTTGATTGATCAACCCTATTTACAGAATGTTGCTCATTAGTTATTAATTCGCTTGACTATATCATCAATATCGTACTTACTCCCTCTTGGTTACTATCCAAACACAGTGTTTTATGTATTCGGTTGTCGAATTCTAGGTAGCATTCTTCAATTTGTGGTCACGTGATAATATATATATATATATATATATATATATATATATATATATATATATATATATATATATATATATATATATATATATATAGCTCGCAAGTAGTATGTATCCGTAACAAGGACGTAGTCATATAAGGTAATAACAGAAACAGAATGTAATTTGATTTAGGTAGTTAAGGAGGACTGTATGTGAAAGAGAATGTAGTTTCTTTGTATTTTTGAAGACCAAGATAGAATAAGAAAGATTATAATTTGTGTTGATATATATATATATATATATATATATATATATATATATATATATATATATATATATATATATATAGTAACACACGCGTTTACAATTTGTATTGTTACGAAAATAAATCGCTCTCGAATTGGAGCTGATAATTGTATATCTTACATTGATCTTTTATATATGTATACGTATATGTATATCTTTCTATTTACATATTCATATTTTGTTCATATGTGACAACTAAAGTTTATCTTGTACAATTATTACCTTGCTCTTTTGCATTAATTTCTTTAGCACGAGAGTAATATCAAACAGCAATCATTTTGACTATATGTTTATGAGAGTACATTCTCAACAATAGTTTTGAGTAAGAATTAACTGAGTTATGATGATTGGCTGCAGTTCTATGGCAACAGGATAACGCGCGAAATGGTACCACCCCCGCGGTAACCTCACAAGTAACGTGAAATTGCGGACATTGTTGAAGTTCACAAAATGAGGCTCAATCATAAGAAAATTATTTGTTTCATATATTCAATCCTCTATATTCTTTCATCTTAAAAACGCTTTCCATACTTTTGGCTATAAATATTGCAACATCCCATTTTTGAAAAAATTCAGTCCAAAATCGGAAATGTATCGTCGCTTGAAATAACTTACTTTTCTATTTACTCGAACGTGTAGCACGGGGTATAATTAAAAATGTACAATTCTGCAACGTATCCAACTATTAATATTTCAAATGTACTCCTTTTCGCACCAATGTGATTAAACAACACTTTGTAAATCTCTTTGCACCATACCGGCATGAAAAAGAAATCATTTGTTCAACCCAATTCCGACACCTGCATTGGCACTACGTCTCACAACGCAAGGAATCTTGTGCAAGATACGATGGGTGTTTCAACAGTAAAACAAAGTCTTTAATTAGTCGACAGTACGTCAATGAATCATATCAATGCCCTTCCCATACACCTCTACACACTTTCTACTTCTAGTTATCCACTTTTTATAAGCCAGTTTGTATTAACTTCTCGGTATGGTTTTCAAGATCGTCTGTCCCTCAGGGTGGTTGGGTAGTGTCACATAACATTTAGCAACACCATGGAGATATAAACATATCCATCCCGTGACACAAGCCTTGTCATTTATGTTACTTGGACGACCGCGTATTTTGCAGATAAAACTAATGAATATAAAATTATTTTGTCATTATGACTACGTCTTGAGCTCTGCGGTCTCTGTTAACTTTCGTCGATCCAGACTTAGTTTGAAAATCAGATTCAAACGTTTCTTATCACTGTTTATATTTAGCGATTATCTGTCTGGTAATTTCAACCCAGCTCTGTTTTGATCAGCCTTCAACGAATGCGAGATCCAACTTACCAAATCGTTTTAGAGCTTAAAATGTTGTATCAGTTTATTGACACAAACTGACGAATGAATGTTCGAGATGATAGAAATTTCTTCCAATGTGTATCTAGTATATACTTGCATTGTTCCCCTCACATCTTCCACTTATCATTCATCAGTCGACAGAGCGGTCTTCTAGAAAGTGGGTCATCATCAGAGATTCGCGAATATCCATATAACGATGGAAACATTTAAGTTGTGGAATATGACAAAGTAATATATCCATAAACTTTAGCCAAGTTAGTCTTAGTATCCGTCGGAAAAATATCCCTAGAGCACCTGGATTGTATAGTGTGCTATTTGCACAGTAGCAGAATTGATCTCCTTCTCCGGGTGCCCCGAGTGGCCGAGTGGTTTAAAGCGCTAACCGTTACGGATCATTGCCATATCACCTCCGTCTGCGTGGGTTCGAGTCTCGGATTCATCCAATGTGGGTTTTGGTGAGAAAGCTTGCCAGTAGCTTCTTGTCGGTTAGTTGTACTTTCCGGGGTTTTCCTGGGTTCCTTCTCCACCATTTATACTAGCCGTCATGTATAGCCTATTTTGTGCTGCAAAATGGCGTTAAACAACAACTCCTTTGACATTTCTTGGTAATTTTCATTTACCTGTGTTAAGAAATACACTTATATGCATGTGTCCAGCGTACCGAAACAGAAGATAATGTAATAGCGGTTCTTTTGTCTATGAATCGGCATCCATTTTTAACAGGTTCAAGGGGAAAAAATGTTATAATTAAATATTCAGATATTTCTACTACTGGTCCCCTCGTAAATTGCCAGCTAAAATGACACCATATGTGTTTACGCTGACAGCGAGAGCAGTGTTTCGGTAATTGCACCCCCTGTATGATGATAAATTACCATGTTCAATTAAAAATACAGTAAACCAAACAACTGAATTCCATAGTAACACAACAATGGACAGCTTAACCAAGAAAAATTTAAATAATTTCGCGGAGGGAGGTGGTCGAGATAACATACTGTGAGTAGTGAAGAAACTGCCAAACGACTGATTAATCAGCAATGCATTACTAAAATCAAGCCTTGGTGGAGAGGATTATTTCCACTGATAATAAACTACACAGTAGCGTATGTATGTATGTATTTATGTATGTATGTTATGTATGTATGTATGTATATATGTATGTATGTACGTATGTCATACATTAGGTATTACAGAAGTTTGTCCGCCATTTTATTGTAATATGTCTTTTCTTTACCTGTCATCGTGTGACTTATTTACCCATCGCTTTTAGGTCAAATGATCAAGTTCAGCGTACATGAATAATTGTTAAATCAAATAAGTGTTTCCACATATGTTTGGTATCCCAATCATATTTACAGTATGTTGCTCATTACTTTTTAAATCGCTTGGCTGTATCATGCACATCTTACCTTATTACCGCTTTGCTAATATCCAAACACAGTGTATTATGTATTCGGTTGTCCGCTTGTAGGTAACATTGCTGAATTAGTGGTCACGTGATAATGTATATGTAGCTTGCAAGGAGTATGTAATTGTATCGAGGACTTCAGCAGAGAAGGTAATATCAGAAACAGAAAGTAGTTTGATTTGGGATTGTAAGGTAACTTGTTTTGGTACGAACATAAATAGCTGTCGTTTAGGAGCTGATAATATTATTCCTTACATTGATCTTTCGAGCACGTACATGCATACATGCAAACATACATACATACATACGTGTGTGTGAGTCAGGCTGTAAATGTTAGTTTTTCCTTCACTGAATCAGATCTTTGTCTCTCTCTTTATTAATGATGGTACAACTGGCGAATGAACCGAGAGAGCGACAGAAAAGCAGCCTCAGGGATAAATATAATGGTAAATTATTCGTAAATATTATGGTTGATATTTTGTACAGATGTGACAAACTAAAGTTTATTTCATACGTGAATTAATTATCATCTTGCTCTTTTGCATTAATTTATTTAGCACTAGAGCAATGCCAAATCATTCTTACTACCTAAATATGATAATACAACGAAAGATTCTCAACAGTAGTTTTAATAAGTATTATTTGATTTCATAATCATTGGCCACAGTTGTATGGCAACACGATAACGAGCTGAACGATACCATCCACGCGGTTGCCTCATCTGTAGCGTGAAATCGCGGTCATTGTAGAGGTGTGCAAAATGAGGAATAATCATATCCTAATTTGTCGGTATCGTAAGTGCATATATTTATGTTCATTTTATATAATAATTGCAAAATCGACATTAGCTACCTTTCATACTATCATTACACAGTTCGTGAACTAAACGAGAGTTTTAAGTACATGCAATAGAAACAAAATTGTTATAATATCGCTCGTCTAATGTCTTTGTTTTTCGTGTCAAATATGAGTTCCTATTGAAAAAGTCTTGATATTTTATTTACTCCAAAGCAAATATGATGCAGGTGGGTCGTCTATTTTTAAAGCTGAATTTCACACATGTCAATTCGTAGCTATCAAGAATGGTATTTTGTAGGGTTGTAGATTTTATTTTAAATTGGGAGAATTCGTTATTGTAGGGTTTTAGCAAGACTGATGTGGACATTTAATTTTGATTCCATTAGACTCAACATAAAATTAAATTAACAGGTTGGAAATTTCCAATAAGTCCAGCTAAAACATGATATAAATAAATTTACATATTTCCTGATATTAAAAATGGAAGTCACCCTATATTATTTACAAAACTAACAATACCGTTATTGTTCTTTCCCCTGTTAATTCACAGCAATAAATAATTTCATGTGCTACCCTTGTAACAGGCTGGTCCTGGTAAGGATTAGATTATGGCGAAGACACTGACAGCAGTTTACTGAATGAGATGTTTAATTTTAAGGTGATTGAAATGTGAACACAAAACTCGTATGCATAAAATCCAAGAATGGATTTAACAGAATGATGCGCATCGAATTAATCAACTGAAATAAGGAAATTATATCGTTATTAACTGGAACTAATCAGAACATTTTAACTTGAAAGAGTATTCATAAAGAATCAACTTATGGAAATTATGAACAAATATGATTGATAGATGGATCTATCTTCATATATGATCAATGTTTGTGACTTAAACACAAACAATCAGAATGATTCATTTACCACCAAGGGTGATCAAAATATCGAATTTGTGCAAAAATAAGAATATTGTTCCCACAAGTAAGACATATACACACACATATATACATATATATATATATATATATATATATATATATATATATATATATATATATATATATATATATATATATATATATATTTGATTTTTACTACTATAGTGTTAATGCATATATTGATTTAATTTTCAATCAAATAGTGATGCTAAATAATTTGACAACGAAGAAATATTATTCGTGGAGTGCAGTTGACGACCACGACGTACCTTTAGTTCCACCCCGCTCTCGTCGGATAGTCTAGAAGCCGCCACACATGACCCACCACACCCAGTTTGCCGAATGGTACCCAAAGAGATCCTTATTAACGCTGCAGACCGGTTGGTCCCAAAGCCTTTGGTATATCACCACGAGAAAACTAAACCTTCCTCTGAGCCAACGTCATCACCTACAATAGCCCACCTGTTATACGAAACCCCACTGCGTCCCACGACTTTCCATCGAAGATATCAGGTCTATATCCAAAATTAGCTCTATAGCTGACGATTTCTCCCGTAAAGTGGACATCTTTCTGAAAGTTTGTGTTATGTTGTGATCATACTGTCTGATTTGACTCTATAAGTACCCTGGTTGTAGTGCAATTCATGGCCAGAGAGCTCATGGTAATCGGTTTTCTCACTGCAAGAACCTTACTCTTGCAGCTTTGGATGAACATGATATTCCAATCAGTCTACTCCATAAACGGGCGCCTACATTTTACGACCGTCGAATTGCCTCGATCCGGAAACGATATGGCTGTAAAGTCAATGACCAATGATCATTCTTGAATTGGTGACTTCTGCTTTATTCAGATACACTAGAGGCTGGTGATCCGTTTCAAGGACAAATTCCCTACCGAAGAGATACCTGTGAAATTTTTCAATTTACTACACCAGTGCCAAACACTTCTTTTCGATCATGACATAGTTTAGTTCCCGAGACAGCAATTTCATAGTTGCATAAGCAATGGCTAACTTTACCCCCTCTTGCTCCTGTTGCAAAACTACTCCTAATCCTGTGTCTCACCATATAGTTCTCAATACCATCGATTTGTCTGGCAACTTTAGGTTTGGTGTACTGGCAACTTTAGGATTGTTCTACTGGCAACGTTACGATTGGTGTAATAGCAACTTTAGGATCGGTGTACTGATTAAAAGCTTTCTTGACACACAATCTAAGTCAATATATCGGGTTGTAATTTCCTACCTAGTTTGTCGAACAGGTTGATTAATAATCTAATAAGCTCTTTCCAGTTACGCGTGTATACAATAAAATAGGCAACGAAACGTGTTATGTTTTTCATGCCTTTTACGACGAATGCACTACGCACTGTGGTTGAGAAAACCAAAATATATGACTTTAGTAAAGAACATAAATGCACGGATATTAACATCGGATATTAACAGCGATAGGCACCTAAGAATATCCTTTGCTTAGAATTAAACTTTGAAGTACATTGTTGCGCCACCAATTCTGTAAAAAAGGCCCTCCATATCTTGCATCGGTTCTGCATAAAATATATGATTTTATTTAGTTGACGACAGTATATTTAAGAGTGGTTTCTTCCCTCTTTCTTTCAGACTTATACCATGGAGGACGAATACGGACAGCTGTAGAGTTCATTAACCACCACCCCGGTCTAACATTTTACCTAATGCTTCATCGATTGTCGTCCGTGCACTAGAGGGTGTTGAATATCCTTTTAATTCAGATCAGCTCTGATGTATTAAAGTTTATGTCATGTTTAACAAACACAATATGGCCTCGCCTTTCCGCAAATGCATCTGGATATTTACTTAACATCGCCATGATTTGCTGACGTTGACCTTCATGTATCTCTGGGCAGACTTTGTGTACTCCCTTTCTTCCATACACTATTTGGCACGAAAGTAAAGTTTATGTACTGGGGTCTAATTCCGGCTCGCCTTCTAAGACCACGGTTGCGCTCAATGCATCCAACTCTTCCTCGCGCAAAAATGAATCGCACGAGATAGTATTAACGACTTTATGAACCTTAAACTTACGCAACCACTGTTTCCAGCTCCGTTCCTATGACCGATGTTGCATAATATGAAACGGGAAATTCGACATGGTTGGAAGTCAAGAACATTCGACATTTCCAATCGCTAACTCTAAAATGCGATTGTCGATGTACAAAGATTTGACGGACCCGGTCAGGAAGGGCGTCTCGATTTCTATCCTCGTGACGGGAACGGGATCATTCGTTTGATCCAACAACATACATGGGCATTTCCAACCAAGTATTTGATCGTCCGCAACTAGACGCCTCTTTACCACGACGCACGTGCAACGGCTGTCGCGTAAAACTGGGACTTCTTGATCTCGACCGTTGGCGGTACTACTAGCTTCCTTACCTTCTCCTCGGAGATAGAATAAAGTGCCCATAGACTGAACAGTATTACGACTTATAACATGTATTTTATGATACATTCATTAAATTTGTGTTGGTACAATAACCAGTTACAAAATGTCATCCGCAAACGATAAATTAAACAATAGTCGTTGTGTGCTTACTTACAATGTTTTTCATGTGACTTGCTTGCGTTGTGATAATTAGGTATTACACATCTAACATAAGTTTCGTTTATGATGCATTTGACCAAGGAGTGGGGAATTAGCAATGTCGAAATTCATGTGAATATTATAACTACAATCAATTTCATTTCGCAATAGATACGTATATGGGCAACCCGCAAACATACAGGTGATCACATGACATCATTGATTCTGAAAATCATCCTTTGTCGCTATAACTCAACACAAGTATTCTGCTTCCTTTGTTGTGTTTACTTTGTTTGAAAAGGAGCGTCTTATATTGAAGTTTTAACATTAGATGTGTCATTTTCTGTATTTTTATTTTCGTTGACGCCTTCACGATTCTTCCATAAACGAGAAATGGAAAACAAATTTAAATAAAGGAAACAAAGATTTTTAAATATCTTTGCTGAGAATGTTTGCAGCTGGAGACTATTTTAGATGCATACATTCTGCATGGAATCTAACTAATTATGTCATTGAAGCCATTACAATTTGTACACCTTTGTATGTTGGTAAATATTTAGCAATCTAGTTTATGTCTCAAATTCTTACAGTAACAAAACCAGTTAATATAACGACTATTATTTTACTGCTGACTTGGCAGATGCGTATATTTAAGCATGTGCCATCAAAAATATATATAAGAAACAGACAATACTTTTTCCGTCCACACCTATAGATAAAACAAACTGGTTGAAGACACTTTGCGCAATCATATACAGAGTGGAGCAGACTGATGTTAAAAGGATCTAACAGTTCTTAAAACGCCTCAGACACAAGGGTTAGGGTTGAAAAGTGCACATTTCTGCATAAGTTTAAACAAATAATGTTCTTCTCTTATCAGTGTAATTTATTTCATATTCTCGTAATTAATTCTGCTTAAAATAATAGTGTTGTTGTTAATTATTTTTTAAGACCCTTTATAAAGTTCATTTTATACTTTACTCTGAAAATAAATTAACATAACCTATGCACATTTGTCATCTTTAATATTTTTCGATGGCGCGGTTTCATTTCAGTCCTTTGTAACAAATGCATTTAGAATCCTATGTGGGTGTCCTTGAATAAATTATGTATTCTTTTGAAGGTTAGAAAAAGTTAAGAAAGCAAGTTTTGCATGAGCTATTTAGACTTCTTTGGACCTCATAGCAAATAAGCTCTGTATTTAGATACATCAACCCTGTACTGTTTTTATCACTGCCAGCATATAATAAAGAAAAACTACTAAAAGACATATGTTCATTTCACCTATTGTTAGCTTTATTCCGGGTTCATCTTCAACGCTTCACTGATAAATAACTATAATACTAAACAGCAAAAGCCGTTATTATCATTCATTTCAATACGCAACGTTTGCACAGTGTATAAAAGGTCTATCAACAAACTGTCAAATAATGAATCACTTGTGCTTACAGTAAAATATGAATGGAATGATTAACTTTGCCAATAGAATTATCATTGAACGTAATTAAGTAATTTCAAACGAATATTGCCTAAAGAACAAGCAGCCTGCGGGATTGACACTCGTCTAGGAATTTTTCGCTGCATGTGGATTAGTTGGTTTTTAGATGTCCATGGTTTACACTTGGGGTTCTTCGCCGCAAAAACAAGGAAAGTAGTCTTACTGTGTATACATAATTTGCATAGGAATATTCAGGGGAAAAAATCAAGGAATGAAGTCTCATGTCAATCTCGTTTGGCTGTGAATGCGTTGTGTTCATCTTCTGAGTTCGAAGAAGACCATAATATCACAAACTGGATTTGTTTCTGTGAGTAGGTGATCATGCTAGCTTGTGATCTGAACGGTCTGTGACACATTGGACAGGTTATACCGCTTGGATGTGCTTTATCAATAGAGAACTTTCGAGATTTCCGATGCTGGCGCTTTTGCCGTCTCTCTGCAACTCTCTCCCGCTTGAAAGTCTGTAGCTCCAGTATAGATGAGACAGGTTAGGCAATCCTGTGTGTGATCTTCCCAAGGATCAGAGGTAATGTTGAAGCGTTTCAGGGATGACGATGGAATCTTAGAAGCGTTTCTTCTGACCATCCTGAGATCATGTTCCCTCCATCAGCGTGTATTAGAAGCTTTTCTTTGGTAGACGGTCTTCTGACATCCTGCTAATGTGGCCAGGCCATCAAAACAGTGGTTTCACCAGCAGAGTGTGAATGCTTGAAATGCTTGCCAGAATGAGAACCTCAGTGGCTGATACACTGTCCTCATCAGTTTCCTGTGAACGTAGCATATAGTGAATGTAGTGTAGCTGTGAATGCGAAATTTGCAAAGATAAACGGAGATTCATTATTTAAGAATGGCGAATGTAACTTGTATTCATGGGAGTGACTTTGCAATGGATGGACGGTATACGAGTATTAGTTAGCATATTCGAACTGATGTTATGTTGTTTTCAGTAATAATGCCGTAATATAATATGGGATGCACGATTTCATTTTCGCCAGTTTCCACTGTATCTGTTTGAAGCACATTTTCATTGCACTTTCTGAATGAAATGCTTGCTTACACGCCTGGAAATGAGGTAGCAATGTATACTGTTGAAAATAGTACAAAGTCATTAAAATGTCTTAGAGCGCGCATCTTTTAATGCTTCTAGAGCACTTTCTGTCGACCTTGTGAAAATATTTACTGCGCATGACTGCCGATTTATGGCTGATGACCCGAAGAGACTGGGTGAGAGGAAAAAAAGGAGGAAGAGGATTACGCCTACTCTAACCTGTTACCAACGTTGCATTTGAAATCACCGGCAAGCTAACTTCGTTATACAAGCATGCAGTACAATTGAGTTCGATCGCACATTCGATTTCATGATGACAATTTATCTTATCCGTCTAAATAGAACTGCAGGAATTGAATCTTACGACAAAGCTCTGAAGGGTTACATATGGCATTGCTGCAAAGTAAGAAGATTGGTTACGTTGTTCCAAAGTAAGAATACTGCTTGAGTTTTAACAAAGTAAGAAGACTGATTGCGTTGGTACAAAGTAAGAAGACTGTTTGAGTTTTAACAAAGTAAGAAGACTGATTGTGTTGTTACAAAGTAAGAAGACTGGTTTAGTTTTAACAAAGTAAAAAGACTGAGTTGGTACAAAGTATGAAGACTGGTTGAGTTTTAAAAAAGTAAGAAGACTGCGTTGTTACAAAGTAAGACGACTGGTTGAGTTTAAACAAAGTAAGAAGACTGATTTAGTTGTTACAAAGTAAGAATAAATTTTGAGTTTTAACAGAAACCTGGTTGCGTTGTTACAAAGAAGACTGATTGCGTTGTTACAAAGTAAGAAGGCATTTTTCTTTGCAAAACAACTTTCTTTGATAATCATTGTACTACAATAAGTATATTCTCTATTACAGGTGTTTACTCATCAAGCTTCGGGACGCCACGATTTGTTTTTACTTTCCTGCCGTAATGTTCAGCTTACAAAGTTTTTTTTCAAGATTAGACCACCATATAAACTACATTCATAGAGATATTGAAGCTAATTGTGCTTGTTGGGTTGTCAGATGGAAGTAAAGGCCATCATCAGCATATATACATATTAGAAAATGTCTAAATTCTAAAACATCTGATTTTATATGACTGTAAAAAATATAAAAGAATAAATGTTATAATGGTCTAAACATCAGACGATCGGTTTATACATAAAAATGTGCATGTCATTTTTCGTTTGTCTACATCCAGCAAGTTTTGCTTTAAAGTAATAACAAGGCTTTTGTAAAATAATGTGATACATAAGGTTAAAACCTTGCAAAGCAACTTCAAAATAAGGTAACGAATATCAGAACCTAATCAGGTGATTGGATCCGCTTACGGTATAAAACTATCAAATTTAGTCTGGATTGAATCTATACTTCTGAGCTATCTAACTTGCAAGAAAGTGCAACAGACAGACAGGAATGCGACAGATTGGGAGTCGGAGGATTGTATGAGGCCATAAGCTGCCTACGACAAGTTACTTATATAACATCCATGCTTATTATCGTTCAGTCAGTTGTCATAAGAAGATACGTGTAAGAGTAGGAAGTCGAGGTAATTGTACATGTACAACATCCATTGGTTACTTTATTCAAGTCATTAACCTTAGGACAATTTGTATAATAATAATATTGCAGTAACACATTACATATGTGACATCTGTGATTTTGTATTCATTTTTTTTTAAATCACTAGTTATTAATACATTTTCGTTTAATTAAATTTATGTGCCATATGAACTACAGTGTTGGAATATTTTCGATTTCCTAAGAAGAAAAATAAATTAGTCGTTCCATCATTCAGAAAAATGTAAATCATGTGACTGTTTAATATTATTAAAAGCATTGATCGTATTAGAAACAGTATTAATACATTTGAAACCTGACAGTTCATGGTCAGTGTAATTAAATAATTGGCATGTGGTTAAGTCGTGGTCATTACTTTTTACACAGATAAAACTATGACCCACTTGACAGGAATCCATATGTGCAGACGCAAGTTACTTAGCCATGTTTATTATCTTTCAGTCAGTAGTCATAAGGACAGACGGTAGTAATGATATTAAAAAATGGGAACCAGCCTAGAAATGGGTGAACGGAAAATAGAGTATATATGGGTTTCGCTGACCAGGATTGGTCAATAATGTAAGTTATGTTATAGGAAAAAGAATCTTTTGAGAGCTTATCTTAGTTGTAAGTGAAAAAAAATAGACATTGTTTGATTGATGGAATTTCAGGCCTTAAACAGTCTTGCGTTTGGAACACTCATTACTAAAATTAGCACCTGACTCTTCGGTGCGGAATTGAAAGCACATGTTCCAAACACATGCATGTTCAGAAAATACCGCGGCTCATATCCTTTCTTCAACACAGAAGCTGACATGCAGGTTTCATCTATACTGATAAATAGTGGTTTGATCATGAGCACTCAACAATTTTAAGTTATTGAATTTTTAATATCATGGTATTTGTATAGATTTACTATGGTAACTGAATTAGTACCGTGAGACCTATAGACAGACACAGCAATACACAGTGACTCCATGTATGCAAGTGCAATTAACTTTACTATAAATGTAATGATATGGTTCTATTTGTGGATAACAAGCAAAATGTATACCTTTTACAAGCCACAGAGTGACTCTCAGTGGGATGTTAAACGCATATTCAGATATCTCAGCTGTTGCCTAGGAGGGGAAAGGTGAACAGTGTGTAGATTTCACCATGTTAGGTTGCAGTGTTTAGCACTTTGGTTTATATCTAAACCATGCATATATAATAATTATATAATTTACCATTTATAGAGTAATTACAGTAAGCAATATGGTATTTCCTAGTTGTGTTTTGATGTTGTTGTTGTAGTTGTGGGGTTTAACGCCATTTTTCAGCACACGATAGGCTATACATGGCGGCCAGTATGAATGGTGTAGGAAGAACCCGCAAAAACCTCGGAAAGAACCACCGACCCAAGAGAAGCTACCGGCAAGCTTTCTCACATACCCACATTGGCTGAATCTGAGACTCGAACCTGCGCAGACAGAATGAATGAATGATATTCAGAAAATGCCGCGGCTCATATCCTTTCCTCAACATAGAAGCTGACATGCAGGTTTGATCTATACTGATACATATAGGTTTGATTATGAGAATTGAAATATTTTAAGTTAATGAATCTGTAATGTCATAGTGTTTGCATAGGTTTAATATGGGAACTGAATTAGTACCGTCAGTCGATAAGAAAATATGTGGAAGAGTAGCAAGAGGAGGTAATTGTTCAAATAAAACAACTATTGGTTACTCTGTTCCAGTCATTAACCTTAAGACAAGTTGTACAACAATTCCGTATGTGACATATGTTATTATTTATTCATCAGCCTTAGCTAATTTCTTTAAGATTAGTTATTTATAAATTTTGTTTAATTCAAGTAATTTGCTATATAAACTACAATGTTGGAATATTTTCGAATTCAAAATAAATTTTTTTAGTCGTTCCATCTTGCAGAAAAATGTAAATCATGTGACTGCGTTATATTATCTGAGCGTTGATCATATTAGGAACATTATCAATACATTTGAAACCTGACAGTTTATAGTCAGTGCAATTAAATAATTGGCATGTGGTTTTGTGATGGTCATTACTTTGTACACAGATAAAACAATGGCCCACTTGAAAACGAATTAAATTTGGACTAAGTAGATGAACATCGTTTGGTCAAAGGGATTCTAATCTAGTCATATGTCATGCTTTAACTTAAAGGTCTACTAGTGTGCCCACGCTTCTTTCGATTAAGGAAAAAGGCTCCTAACCGATTAATTTCCGTAAGACAAAGTGGAAGAGACGTGTTGTAGGAAATTGCATTTCTACTTTCATTGTTAGTTGCATTCAGTAGATGTACAGGACTGATGCACAGGTCTGATGTTTTATCAATAAATTACGGCAAAATCTCTGACACCATGAAATCACCGTATCGGTAATATAAATGAACACAAGGAGTGCAAGCGGGACCACAACCTCCGCTCGATTATACTTTTCTTACGCGTCTTTCATCGCTTCAGAATCGACCGAATACTGAAAAACTACACATATACATTCAAAAGACAGTGACTGACTAACGCATAACCCTCGGACGAACATCGCATGAATCCAATCCGGCGAATTAAGCTTTATTTGCACCCTTATGGTCACAAAACCTTTCTAATTGAATCCGCCAGACGGATTTCATGTGTCCCACTGCATGCTTAATGTCTGGTCTTCATCCTTTTGCGGCCATACTTTTAAAACTCTCGATTAGAGTTTCCCCATACTTTCGGCACAACCTTAAAAGCGGTACTTCTACAAGCACTATTCTTAAACAAAACTAAAGCCGTCATATATGAACTATTTCTCATTCGTGAACAAACCGTGCTGGTACGTACGCATGCCTCCAACTGTATAACTTATAATTTTTGTTCACGTATTTGAGAAAAGAAAACGAAATTACACAGTTCTGTGAAGAAGAATATGAGATGTTTTTAACACTGGACCCTCCTTGCACATCTCCAATCATAGAAATCTTCAAATATTTGATACATATACATATTCAGATTAAATAGTTGTCATCTTAGTTTGCGTCCTCAATAACACATGTTTAGAAACAAGTGAATAATACTGATCAAATTAATTAGAATAAAACCCGACCACAACAGCATATTAGCCAGATTGCTATCAAAATTATTCGATTTATCTGGAAAGAAAAGTGGCTAAATAATTACACAGCCTTAGCGGCCTTTTCTTACCTCAGCTTTTGAACTTAAGAATGCGAAACGTCACATTAGTTCACCTTTTTCCTTCGACCTATAACAATTACACGACAAATACAGATGAATACTTTGTAAGATAGCATTTCTCCTGTCATTTTCCATCAGTTAATTATATGCCTTAATTTATGTAACTAATCGTGGATCCATGATGATGGAGTCGGAGTCGGAGTGCCTTCCTCCCACGCATACAAATGATAAAGGGTGGTGAACAAATGGGTATGCTTCCTATAGTAACATTACAGTTAGTTAAAATATATTCTTGAAACGCTTCAAATGCAGTCACTTCATGGGATTTCACCCTTTGAGCCTTGTTGTTCTGTTCCCCAGGCATCCCGTCTGCATGTTTAGGCTCCTCCTAAACAATATTAAAAGATATTTCTGGATCCGCCTATGAATAACTGTACATTTGTTTTCTGTGACATTCACTCGCCTTCCCGAATCAAATACATGATATAAACTTCAAATCGTTCCTGAAGTAGAAATGATCACAAATTTACATATAATATATTCTTTGCTTTCAGATCACGTTTGACAAGCAAAAGACAACGTTATTTAATCATTCTTATAACGACAACCATTCGAAATGATTGTAGTCTTCGACGATAGAAATTTATTATGTTTACATAATTCTATTTTAAGGAAAAGGGACTACTTTTATTATGTATGATGTTCGCTTTTTCTAACCACATAATAAATGTCAGCATGTACGTAATAGCGCATTACACTACAGCATCCTGTTTTGTTGAGTATATCCATGCCATATTAATATAAACTGTGACAATTTCTATAGCACTCAAGGAGTATGGTAAGCACGCACCTTTTGACAAATTTTGTTCCGTGGAACAAGTGATACTTATCCGTTTTGGGAACAAAAATTTTTGTTGTGACACATATTGGGCTGTGAATGTCTACCTGTTTCAGTTATATTAGCACAGTTTTAGATGTAAGTGGCCTTTTCTACAACGATTTTCGAATTCTTACAAAATGTGCGCTATTCAGATCAGTTCGTCCAATGATATAAAAATAACTCTTTAGATTGTCTAATTGCGATGAATAATCAAGAGAATGATTTTTGAGGGGTAACTTGGACATCAGATATATTTCAAATATAATAGGCTGCCTTTCTAAAAGCGCGTTGATAACTCCATCCCATGAGACTATATAACATAAGGAAATACATTGAAGTAATTTTGCCGCTTGTATTTAATAATTGAAATTTTAACATAGAGGTGTCCATCCATCCATTCATCCATCCATCCATACATGCATACATACATACATACATACGCCATATATAAGACGAAATCATTTTCAATTATGTTGAATTATACATTAATTGAAATAATTTTATTTTTATTTCTTCAAAACAATCGTAACGTGATAATGTATATGTAGCTTTCAAGGAGTATGTAACTGTATTGAGGACATAGGCAGAGAAGGTAACAAGAGAAACAGAAATTGATTTGGTTTGGGGATGTAAGAAGGATAATAAGAGAAAGAGAATGTTTTTTCATTGACTTTCTAAGGAACAATATAGAAGAATAAAGATAAGGTTTTTTCTGTTGCTATACTTGTAGATATATCTAAATAACACGCTCGTTTAGAATTTGTATTAGTACGAAAATAAATCTTTATTATTTAGGATTGATAATATCATTCCTTACATAGCTCTATTGATCTTCCGGGCATACATATTTATATACATGCATACATACATGTGTGTGTGAGTTAGCCTGTTAGTGTTAGCTTTGTCTTCATGGAATCAGATACATCTCTCTCTCTCTCTCTCTCTCTCTCACTTCATTAATAATCGTAAAACCGGCGAATAAACCGAGAGAGCGAGAGAGCAAATCAGCATGGAGGATAAATATTCCCTCGACCAGAGGCAATTGTAAGTCAAGCAAGATGCTGAGTTGATCAACTGTAAACAACTGTAAATTATTTTACACATTTGACTTACCTTTGTATTTATGAAACTACATTTATGCAGAACTTATGCAGGTATGCATATGTCCCATTTCATTTCCATGTTGGTACGGCAGGTTGTAAAGTATTTATATATATATATATATATATATATATATATATATATATATATATATATATATGTGTGTGTGTGTGTGTGTGTGCATATATGTATATATGTGTGTGTGTATATTAGTGTATATATATATATATATATATATATATATATATATATATATATATATATATATATATATATATATATATATATATGTATATATATATGGTTATGTATACCTGTATGTATATGTGTATATGTATATCAGTATTGCTCTTTCCCCTGCTATTTCGGAGGAAACAATAATTATGCTATGTTGCCTAAAATACGTGTTTGACATGCAGGCATATCGTTGAAAACGTTTCATGAAAATTAAGTTTGTTCTGCATTGCTTTTGAACAGAGAGGGTTGTTGCGCATCACTCAATTGCAATCTTCTTCAAAGATGAACAAAATTCGATCGTAAATGGGTGTAAATAAATATAGTTTTATAAGACCCGGAATGGTAAAATTAATCAGTTTGTCCTCAAGAATTGCCCTTTTTGCAAACAGACTATCTGCAGAGTTGAAGGAACACCTTTCATGTGTTACCTTTGTAACAGGATGATCCTGATTGTATTTTTATTATAGCGAAGACACTGAAAGCAATTAGGTGAACGAAATGTTAATTTATAATTTGCTTGAAATGTGAACAACTGACTCGAACGTATAAAATAGAAGAATGGATTTAACAGAATGATAAGCATCGAGTTAAAAAACTAATATAAAAATGATATCGTTCTATAACTAACTTAAACGAGTAATCATAAATATTCTACTTATTGAACTTATAAACAAACATGATTGAGAAATGGATTTAAACACAAAGATTTATAATGATTCATCTACCACCAAAGGTGACTAAAATATTAAATTTGTGCAAAAGTATAAATAATGTTTCCAAAAGTAGGACACATACATATATATTTGATTATTTACTCATACATTGATACTGCATATATTGGTTTTTGATTTTCAAACAAACAGTGATACCAAATAATTTAACAACGAAGAAATATATCTAGTGGCGTCCAGTTGATGATCACGACGTATCTTCAGTTCCACCGCTTTCTTCGGATAGTCAAGAACCCAACACGCATCGCACACCCCACCCAGTTTGCCGAAGGATTCTTTAAGAGATCCTTATTAGAGCTGCAGACCCGTTGGTCGGTAAGCTTTTGGTTCATTACCGCGTGCAAAACTACTATCTTCCTCCAAGCCAACGTAACCACCTACAAAACCCGCCTGTTATACTAAACCCAATTGCGTCCAACAACTTTCTATCCAAGATATCATCTCTGCATCCAAAAATCAGTTCTACAGCTGACGATAGCTCCCAGAAAGTTGACTGCTTAATGTAAGCTAGTGTTGTATTGTGGTCATACTGACTGATTGGACTCTACAAGTAACATGGCTATGGTGTAATTTGTGACCAGAGAGCTTAAGGTACTCGGTTTTTGCATTGCTAGTACCATTCTCGTGCAGCTTTGGATGAAACGAAGTATTTTGAAATAACTAATACGTAATGAACCACTCTCAGGTACGCTTGTACTCGGAAACGATACACGACACGAGCACATGTTACTTTAGATATGATGCAGAAACGTTAAGTAAGCAAATACCTCCCCTTTTAAAATAATTGGTAACTCTTTTAGGATCACGGTATGTGAACAAAACTAAATACTGAAACATACTATTTACAATGCTAGATTTATCTCTTAAAGTATGTTCCCAACGTAATCTACTGCGCAAATCGGCCCCTGAATTGTGCGACCATTGCATTGCCTCCATCCCGAAACGATATGATTGTAAAGTCAATGCCCAATGACCAATCTTGAATTGGAGATTTTCGCTTTGTTCAAATATACTAGAGGTTGATGATTCGTTTAAAGGACAAATTCTCTTCCGAAAAGGTAATTGTAAACTTTTCACATTGAATATCATCATCATCATCATCAGTCTCATGACCTAGTGTGGTCGTTGAAGCACTGTGCTGCTGAGCATCTGACCAGTTCCCTCCACTTGTCTCGATCATGTGCCAATGCCTGTGTCTCCGCAAAACCTTTCCTTGTCCATTCTGTGATGTTGTCAGTCCACTTTTTTCTCTGTCTACCTCTCCTTCTGCCACCCAGGACGCTGCCCTGCATGACTGTTGTGGATAGACTGTTGGCTCTAGTGACATGGCCATACCATTTCAGCTTTCTCTTTTTGACAGTGGTGAGGAGGTCCTCATATTGGCCTACTTCGCGCCTGATGGTGTTACGCACTTCTTCATTTGTGATGTGGTCCTTATAAGAGATGCCAAGGATGGTTATGTAGCATCTCATTTCAAGTGACTGGATTCTTCGTTGTAATTCTTCTGTCATGGTCCATGCCTCACATGAGTACAAAAAGACTGAGATGACTAGAGCTCGCAATAGTCTGATTTTAGTTTTCAGACAGATATTCTTGTCTATCCAGATGGGTCTTAGCTTTGACATAGGTGCCATTATTTGTGCTGCACTTGACAAAATTTCTGCTCTTGAACCCTCTTCAGTGATTATGGAACCAATATATTTGAACTGGCTCACTGTTTCCAGTTCATATCCTCTGACTTTAATCTTGGCTGAGATTTGTTTGCCACTATTTGTCATCAGTTTTGTCTTCTCAGCGCTTATCGCCATGTCAAATCTGGAAAATGTTTCATCCAGGTTCTTCACTAAGGTGGCTAGCTCATCTTCACTGCCTGCCAGCCGATCAATGTCGTCTGCAAGACGGAGGTTGGTGATGTTACGCCCTCCAATGCTGACTGTCCCACAGTGGTATTCCAGGGCTTCGCTCATGATGCGCTCTAAGTAGATGTTGAAAAGCGTGGGTGACAGGAGACAGCCTTGACGCACTCTCACTGTTGTCTGGAACCAGTCCCACCACAGCACCTTGGGCAATTACTGCACTGGTAGCCTTGGCGTACAGCTGCTTGATGGTATTAGTTAACTTTTGACCTCTGTTATACTTCTTCATTGTGGCCCACATTGCCTCATGCCACACTCGGTCAAAGGCTTTTTTGAAATCTATGAACACATGATAGATGTATTGTTGGTGTTGCGAGTACTTTTCGCACAGAACCCTGAGATTGAATATTTGTTCTGTTGTGCTTCTTCCACTCCGGAACCCGGCCTCTTCTTCAGAGATTATTTCTTCTGCTTGTGGTTTCAGTCTGTTCAAGATGATCTTCAGCATTATATTACCAGCATGGCTGATCAAACTGATAGTTCTGTACTTTTGGCAAAGCTGGAGATTGCCTTTTTTGGGAAGTGTTATAATCAGTGACTGGGTCCATTGTGCTGGCCATTCACCTGTCTGCGAGATCTTGTTGCAGATTTTTGTTAGTAGCTCTTTCACTGATTCTCCCTCATTCTTGATAAGTTCAGCTGGGATGTTGTCTACTCCAGCTGCCTTACCATTCTTAAGTGCTCTTATTGCTGACTCCACCTCTTCTTTGATAATGGGGACATCATCATCATTTGAGGAGTTTGGAACTTCAAGTACCTCTGGGTCTCCTGTGGACTGATGGTTGTAGAGTTCTTTGCAATATACATTGAATAAACCAGTGCCAAACACTGCTTTTTGACCACGGCATATTCTTGTTCCCCATGAGCAATGTCCTAATAGCATAGGCAATGGTCAACCTTACCCAATCTTGCCCCAGTAAAAAAAACTGTTCCTAATCCTTTGTCGAACCCCTTAGTTCTCAATACACTCGATTCAATCAGCTCAGGCAACTTTAGGATTAATGTTCTGTTCAATTTTCACTTACGTGTGTTAACATCTCTTTCTTGACATGAAATGCAAGTCACCCTATGAGGTTGCACTCTCCTAGATTATTATGTCAATGGACAAGCTACAGCCGCGTAATTTCACGTAAACTGCCAATTAACCCAACGCACGATCGAATTTTTGTCTTGGTTTCTGGTCATGGAGCATTGCTGATCGTGTCAATTTTTCAACGTAGGATAGAGTTTTAACTGCCTCGATCCGCATACTAGAAGGTCACATCATTCCAAGTTAGAATATACAATAGTACACTTGGTGGTCTAGCTGTAACATTAGCCTTGCAGAGTTTGTCACACAGATTGATTAATAATATAATACGTTATTTCCAGTTATGCGTCTATACAAAAAATGTCAAAGGTCTCAAGGAAAAACTGACATTCATTTATGGAAACTCGTGAATGAGATTTGTACTCGTGCGAGACTTTAGACTGGTGCTGATATGTCGTTGATTATTAGTATAATTGAATCGTTTTATGCTGCTATTTGTGAGTGAGCAGTAAATTAAAACAATGTGTACCTTCAAATTTCTACAATTTGTATTAAATCTGTTCCAGGCAAATTTTCTTATCGAAGTTTGTGCACGAGATTGTTGTCAATATCTCTGCAAAAGAGGTCAAATGTTTGCATCCAAAAGGATGTGATAAAACATCGGCCCATTCAATCACTCTCCCAGCCCCACTCATTATGAGGGTGAGCTCGTGACCGAATGGTTTGTATTACTGGTGTATACGAGCTCTGCGGTCAGTGCTTTTGATCGCGGCGTGGCTTCGATTCCGTCTATTAATATTGGACTTTTACAGCACTGAACAGGAGGAGGGCGAGGGGAGATTAGGTCCCTCGCAAACAAATACAAAAATAAACCATCGCGGCTACTGTTCAATTATTTTCCTTTTCGTAAGATGTTTCGATATGTGATACAGGGGATTTCATTTTTACATTTGCTTCTCGAAGATGTTTGATATTTAGTTCTGCAAAGGACTTCAATGGAATGCTTAATATGTTACATTACATACATAGGTTTGGGGTTTTAAATTATGGGAATACCTAAGAAAAACAAAGAGGTGCTTCACATTTTATTTTTTGCAACTTCACCGTGATTAGACTGGATAGTACTTTATATCCTTGGTAATATTGACATCATTGACAGGACGATCCTCCGGAAATGAATAGCGCTTGCATAGAAAAGATATTAAGTTATCCTTTTTACAACCAAAACAGCATGTTGTGACCTGAGCTAGCATGAATAGGATGTGGGCATAACTTGTATGTCTTTCCCTACAAACTGGTGTTTCATGCTTGGTTAACATTGACTGCTTAACGTGCAAGCTGATGTTGCTTTCCATAATCCTGTCCTTGGAGTAACTTTAATATTATTTGATGTTAAGAAATAGTTAGGAGAATGTCAGACGCTTAATCCAAGGGCCATGGGTTCGATATGCGCGCTCGTCAGCCGGCTCAAACGGTGCGCCATTGGGAAACATACTTATCTCACATTGGCAAAACATTGCTAACAATGTGTTAAAAGTGCCTCTGAAACCAACAAAACACACCAGCAATAATTCACTTTTGAATACTGTCGAAACCGTCGTTGATCGTGCTATCGAGATCAATACGGATAAATTGGCCACAAATACAAATCTTGTGAAATTTTCACCTAACTTGAAAATTAAAAATTATAACGATCAAATATCACTACTCTCTCTCTCTCTCTCTCTCTCTCTCTCTCTCTCTCTCTCTGTATATATTTGAATTTGCTTCAACTGATATATACTTCAAAATGTCGCTTTCAAAATACGAAAGTATGCTTAAATCATGAAAAAGGAGAACATCAAAATGATTTTCCAGATGTCATACTGTTCGATTGTCTATCTCTACCATTTTTTCCTCATTCTTTTACATTGTGTTGGTATCGAGATTCTCTGTGCAGGCGACACAATCGAAACAGAGAGAGCACATGTTTGGTTGGGTTAATAATTATATTTTCTTTGATTCCTTGTTTGATGCTTTACATGGTTTGTAATACAAATGACTTAGACACTGTTCTTAGGTCACACAAAAGAAAACTATAAACTACGCCGTAAATTGATCAAGGTGAGATTTTGGGTGGTCCTTAGGAGTCCCACCTAGGGAAAACGAGTTTCCAATTGCTTCATGTAATTCACATTACCTAAACATGCGTGATATTTTTCAATTTTATCGTTTCAAGTGTTACAAGCAGATGCATACTCGCCATCTCTATTATTTACTAGAATATATGTATTATCATGATAGGCAATACGCATTTTCAAGAGCGAAATCATTGGTTCACTTACAAAACTGTATATTTTAATCAAAAGCTACGTTTGATCCCTGTGTTAGTTAAAAAATTTATGAAAAATCAATTTTTCTCTTTTCGATCGCAGATTTGTGACTGATTAGTTCTACTGAGAATTGGAACTTAAAATGGTACCAAATCGATCAGTCGATAGATGGATAGGAAACATGAATTTAAAAAACTGACTAAGAGAGAAAAATGCTACAAGAAAACAAGAAATACGGCAAACTGTGAGAGCTGGCTCTTTAAGGAAATATCATGTGGATCATAAAACATCAGTAGGCACATTCTGTTAATGATAAATGTGTATTATTGAATAGTAAAGGGTTGTTTTCGCGTAACTATGCGTCGCATAAACTGATTTTTGTTTACTTTAGGTGGCTAACAAGGTGTTTGGGTTTTCCAGTTTACGGTGAATGAAGTGGGGAAAGCCTTTTGTCTTTGAGTTTGACATGCATTTGTGTGGTCTTAAATATGTTTTCTTAGCAACAATGAAATTCCCGAAAACAATGGTGGTACAGAAAATAATAAATTTCACAAATTTTTCGAATTTTTTAGATCCGCTAAAATTAAATTATTCGTATAGAATGTGATTTACGGTCAATTTATATTATATCGAAGTTAAAATTAACATTATACCTATCCATAATTGCACAGCCTGATTCGTTTTCACCCCAACCGAAAACAACAATACAACAAATAATAAGTTTGTTTCTTATTATGTTTCTATTTTTCTCTAGTCGTAAGAAACACCTGCAGCTTTCAGCTTATGACTGCAATGATGTACCATACGTCAGACAAAGTCAAATCTTCACTTCAGGTATGTATGTATGTATGTATGTATGTATGTATGCATGTATGTGTGTATGTATGTATGTATGTATGTATGTATGTATGTATGTATGTAATGAAAACTATTGGAAACTAAGATCTTTTCCCCAAACCTATATGCGACATAAATTATAAACGTGCGCAGAAGGAGGTTTGCAATTAAGATGAACGTCTGAAGATTTGTTACTGTCGACGTATTTTGTCCATCTACATTTTGTGTATGTGTGTGACTATTTTTTTTTCTAACATGGCTGTAACGATCTGAGTCATATCTTTAAGATGTCTGCACTGAGACTGCTTATGACGATGTCTAGATCCATATTTGCTTTTGAAGCAGATTTATACAACTTTTGTATTCAAATGGTTTTTGCTCAATATTGCATTTGACAAGATTAGCTCATGAAAAGATTCTAAACGTTGACTTTTTGCTTCTGCAAATTTCGTTCTGATGTGCTGCTTGCAGATTTGGTTTGCTTCGGTTCGATTACTTGATTTTGCCTAACGGTGTCCTGAGGTATTGTCTTAGTAATTTGTAAAAGAATTATGTTTGATGCTCCGCCTTTCGCAGAGCAACAGAGTTTTTAAAAATTTGGGGCTTTTTCTATATTCTCATCAATGATTGTTTCACTGGTGTTTCTGGCGAATCTATTTTGAATGTATTTGTGTTTCTCTATTTTGTTGGGGTGGGGGGGGGGGTTTGCTGCAAAGTTTTCTTCTCTAAGTTATATCTGGTAGACATACAATGTAAACTTGTTTAAGTCTCTAGTGATGTGATGATTGGTCTTTTTCACGCGGCTAAGATTAAGGTGCGTTTTCATGTCATGTAGGATATTGTGATTAAAGGGATTTTAACAATAAATCTTTTGAATATGTATCCACCAGAGAGCTCGTTGACTTTATTGTTTGACAGATACTTAAGGAATGATGATCTCACAGGTTGATATAAAGGTGGAAGCCGCTTCCTTATTGGATGTGTGTATATTTACGAATATTGTTTGTTATTAGGACTGTGTTCATGCAAATGGACGAACGAAATCCTATATCCAAATAAATATATATTATATTCTTCTGGGCTGAATTGACAATTTAACTGTGGAGATGATGAGTGTTGTCGCCTGCAAATCTAGGACAATTACGTGCTACTCACAATTGCTCAAACTAAATTCATTAAGGTTACAATCCTTCTGTCAGAACAGACTAACATAATCAGTTTTGCACCACAAGATAGAAAAGGAAATAAAAACTGAAATTTTCATTTTCCGGCTGTGTTTAGAGAAAACTGGCAATTGTTATATAGGTATGACGTCATTTAACGAGTAGAAATATTAAGATCAATGAAGTAAGAGAATGCTTAATGCAATGGATTGTTCTTTGTTTACCACAAGTGCGCTTAAGGAAGATATTTTTCAAAACAATGGCAGATGCAACTTGCGCTAACGTTTTTGTTGGGGTTTCCTTCTTTGGAGCGAAAGTTGGGTGAGGCTGTGACTTGGTGCAAGCAAACATTTAGATAGCAAAAGCAGGCGATTTAAAAGAAAATGAAATGATTTTATATTTCGATCATTTGCTTATTTATCAACCAGAGTAGTCATGCTTTTTAATTTGATTATACTATTTGTCAGAGGCTATCTTATAAAAATTTCAAAGGCAGGTTGCCAGAAAGCAGGTAAATGTTTTTTGGAACAGATATGTGTAGAATTACGAAAGATGTTCGTTCAAAGAAAATACAGTTTCCCACTTACACACACACGCGCGTATGTACATACATACATACATACATACTGTGCATTATTTGAAATAATTCTATTTTATTTTATTTTGAAAACTCGTAAGGTGAGCCTATTAGAGTTATTAAAAAACAGTATGTAATGTTACATCCCATTGTCCTACAAAGCATATCTTACTTTAAACTACTAAGATACGTCAACATGTACATGTTTGTACATATCCTAAGGTAAGTCCTTCAGTAATTACCAAAGTTAGGACAGCATGGTTTTAGAATGTTGTGTGAAACATTACGAAACCTCTACTGCAAATTATACATAATCAGTCAATATCATACGATTGTCCCTATAGAAAAACCGTGTACTGTCCTACTTTGCATAAATAGCTTACTTTGAAAACTTTATTCATATATCTTGCCAATATTGGTCCGTTACTTTGTGATTTAATTATTGGTAATGAATATCAAGGCAGAATACAAAAATTGTGGGATACTGTTATTAGCCTTAAAATATTGTCTCCCTTAACCCTACATACAGTCGCGTCTAAGTTAGCTGAGTTAGGTCATAAGTCATATGGAAATGTGCCGATATTTAATCTTTTTGCTATCATATTGTTATTCAGATTAACGACTTTCGCTAAAGAGTAGAAACGTAAATTTTTCGTACTATTTTTGGGAAGTGTAGTACATATTATTTTAAGGATAACATGTGTGTATTTTAGCATTTTCAGCCGGATTTTTACTGTCGCAAAAGAGGGCAATGGAGGTAAAAAGCAAATATCAACCACTTCAAATCAGCACAATAGTTGTCAGTCAACTAGAAATTGTGTCAACACTCTATAACTAGCTTTATCATTAACAAGAAGTTGTGTCAACACTCTGCAACCTTCTTTCTTTCATTGTTTGCGTGGGTTGGAGTCTTGGATTCGGCCAATGTGTGTATGTGATAAAGCTTGCCAGTAGTTTCTCGTGGGTCGGTTTTTCTTTCTGGGGTTTTCCCGGGTTCTTCCTCCACCATTAATACTGGCCACCATGTATAGCCTTTCGTGTGCTTAAAAATGGCGTTAAGCTCAACAACAACAATAACAACAATCTAAAACCTTCTTTTTTCATTTACATGAAATTGTCTCACCACTCTGCAACCGTCTTTTTTTTTTTAATTAATAAGTGTTTGATTTGGGGTGATTTAAGTTAAGAAACCGATTTATTAGTTTGCTCAGTTGGTGCTGGCACTTTACCTGGGTAGATCCGGCTACGAGTCGACCGGATCGACCATAAGAAACTAAGTGGCGTGTGTGTAGATCAAACAATGTTATTGATGTCAGGAACAAGGGCGCCAACATATAGTAGGGAAGACAATAATGATACTTTATGTTATATTTTCTTATTTGAACAATTGCGATTGTATTTATTTTCTGGGAGAGAGAGAGAGAGAGAGAGAGAGAGTTTCGTACGAGAAAAAGGACTCCTACAAAAGAGAGTGCAGATGTTGATAGTATTGCATTTGCTCTCGTCTATTACTAGTACAGTTTCTGTAATCTAGTGTTTCGGAAACAAGGAGATATAATCAAAGAAGAAAATGACTCCAATATACAGTAGTGATTATATTGTAATTAATATTAAGTGATAATATTGTATTTAATATATAGTGTTAATATTGTAATTAATATATAGCGTTAATATTGTAATTAATATATAGTGTTAATATTGTAATCAATATATTGTGCAACTATTGTAATTAATATATAGTGTTAATAATTTAATTAATATATAGTGGAAATTTTGTAATTAATATATAGTGTTACTGTTTTAATTAATATATAGTGTTAATAATGTAATTAATATATAGTGATAATATTGTAATTGATATATGGTGATAATATTGTCATCAATATATAGTGTTAATAGTGTAAGTAATATATAGTGTTACTATTGTAATTAGTATATAGTGTTAGTAATGTAATTAATATATAGTGTCAATATTGCAATTAATTTATAGTGTTGATAATGTAATTAATATATAGTGTTACTATTGTATTTAATATATAGTGTTAATATTGTAATTAATATCTAGAGTTAATATTTTAATTAATATATAGTGTTACTATTGTAATCAGTATATAGTGTTAATAATGTAATTAATATATAGTGTTAATATTGTAATTAATATATAGTGTTGATAATGTAATTAATATATAGTGTTACTATTGTAATTAATATATAGTGTTACTATTATATTTAATGTATAGTGTTAATAAAGTAATTAATATATAGTGTTGATGATGTAATTAATATATAGTGGTAATATTGTAATTGTGATATATGGTGATAATATTGTCATTAATATAGAGTGTTAATATTGTCATTAATATTGAGTGTTAATATTGTATTTAATATCTAGTGATATTATTGTCATTAATAAATAGTGATAATATTGACAATACTATATAGTGTCAATATTGGCATTAATATAGTGTTAATATTGTATTTAATATCTAGTGATATTATTGTCATTAATAAATAGTGATAATATTGACAATACTATATAGTGTCAATATTGGCATTAATATAGTGTTAATATTGTATTTAATATATAGTGATAAAATTGTCAATAATTTATTTTAATAATTATTGTCAATAATATATATTAATATTAGTATCAACAATATACATTAATAACTTTGTCGATATTATATATTATAATATTGTCAATAATATATATATTAAAAAGATTTAATTAATTTAAAGTGTTATTATTGTAATTAATATATAGTGATAATATTGTAGTTGATTTTAGTAAATAATATTGTAATTAAGATATATTGATTTTATTGTAATTAATATATAATGTTAATAGTGTAATTAATTGTATTGATAATATTGTAATTAATATATAGTGATAATATTATAATTAATAGGCTGTGGTAATATTGTAATTCATCTTTCTGTATTTGATACAGTTGTTATTATTTATTGTATGCATTTAAACAAGAAAGGGAGACAGACCGGCAAACATATCAAGAGAGAGAGAGAGAGAGAGAGAGAGAGAGAGAGTCTCAAACGACCAATATATGTAGCTGCAGTCATTATAATATATTTAAGACAAACACTAACTATATCAAATCGTAATTGTAAATAATTTTGTAAATTTTAAAACTTGACAAGGAATCAGTGTAAATAAATAAGTTTATATTTCTCTTAAACGATATTTTTTTCTGAAATTGTATGGCACTTCCACATAATTATTTATAACAACATTCATCGTGGCAAAAAAAATTGCCTTCATATTTGTTGCAAATTTTTATTTGACTGTCACACAAATGATAGAGACGTACTTCCGTGATTTGCGTTCTGGACTCCCAATTACGGTTCCCAAATTCAAGCTTACCCATGGTCGATGTGTAGTGCATTTATGGCTATAGTCTTGAAAGTACGAGTCCAGCAATGGAATAAATTGGTACCAGTTTCAGATTAAAAGCAATTAAGAGAGAAACTGTCTTCCAAAAGCACGTACACACACGAATTTACAAGTAAAATGATAAATCAAAGATGTTCTTTTCTCACTGCTACAACCGTCTTTGTTGTTGAACATGACATCATCACGTGATACTCGCCATTCCATCCGGATATGCTATGATGGCACTCATTAATTGCATAAAATCACTAATCCTGAGTTCACCATACTACATTGTGCACTAGACTAAACGACCTAGGACTACATTCATCTTCACTTAAATGTAAACGACATTGAAAAAACAAACCATTAACTCAATTTGGCCAATTCCTTCACAGCGATTTGAAACGTGGCCGATAATTTTAACAATTGTATTCAAATTTATCTTCAACCGTCAACCTATCAGTCTGGGAAACCATTGCGCATCGAGTTATTCAACCCCAGTCAAAAAATTGGGCCACCGGGAAATCACAGAAATTGTCAACATTATCAAGTGAACGGATCTAACATCCACCGCTTACTCCATCAAGTCGTTCCCATACCACTCCTGCGGAACTCTAATTGCTGTCATCGTAAAGAACTCCATACGTATCGCCTTTACTACACTGCAATGTTCATTTCAGACCACACATGTTATGAACTGGTCCAAAACACACTCACAATGGACTAAAGATCAGTCCATCTTTTTTCTGCCTCTACCGCCCTCCGTTTAGTCGATTTATCAAGCTGATTGTATATTTTGTTTTAGAAGTTTACTAACATTTTGGAATATGGATATTCGATAGGTCACATCTTGATTATTCTCAGAGATTGCAGCATTCCATTTGACTACTCTGGACACCCATACACATTAAAAGTCTTATATTCCATTTAAGTTTCAGCCTCAAACAGTCAGTTAGCCATCCCACCAATAAACATCGCCACAGTTTGAACAGGATTCATCGTATACTAAATGGTTATAGTCTACAGTTTTCATTGATGTCCCCGAACTTGTATCATATCACATCTGTGTCATATGCCACCTTCATGTATCAGTCCCTAGTCATTCATTTGTGTTTGCTACTAAGAAAAACCTCCTTTTGATACTAATGTATGACATTCAAGCAAACCTAACAACTTTACTACCCACTGCAGGAGAACAACTTGGTAAGTGTTTGCGTACATAGCTTGATAAACATGCCCATCAATCAAATGCATAGTATCCATTCAGAAGTGCTATTCATGGCATAGTAGTTAGGGACCAGCTTGACACTGTTACAAGAGAACATAGTAAGGCTGAGAGGCTTTCGATTTCTTATCCTTCATACGTAGATCCATGAAGCACCTAAGAAAATCGCAAACATAGTTCATGTAGCGAAATCAGTCTATTTCAGCCCGAAGATCACTGAAAGTTCCAGGTGCAAAGAGCTCTTAGACATTAATAACAAGCATATGTCAAGGAACAAATACACCAACATTTCCAACGACGTTCTCTCCAGTGGACCTTCGGAAGCTGCTTGCCAATTTCTATCAAGGATTAGAGATCGACTTAACACAATTTCAGTCGACTCATCGTCAGTACAGAGTTATAATAAAGAATTGCAAAAAATACAACCTTTAACGGCATTTGGTCATGTCTCTACGTTTTTCAAGCCTGATAATAAACACCACAAAGTCATGTGAAATTGATTCCATTCGGACCATACTGTTTGCTAGAGTGCTTAGATTCAATATTGCCTTCGCTAACTGATGTTATTAATAATCCTCTCTCTTCCTCTCATCCGGGGAAATGCCATGAAATAATAGAACAACACGAGCCCCTGTATGTAAAATATTACAATTGTATCAATTACATAAACAAAATGAAATGAAACATGATATTCGAATAATACGCCTTCTCCTAGAAATAGAATGACAAAAATGTATCGTTGAACATGGCATGGTCGTATGTCTTCAGATCGCGTACTTGTGAGTCCTGCACGTTCATTCAGGTCTTTACCCCTCCATCAACAGTAAGTTGGCAGTCTGCTATCTCTCCTACTAGGTGAGACAGGTACGGAGCTATTTTTTCTCGTGTGCCTTTTCCGAGACTCGCTCTCTTTTCTATGAAGCCGGATCTCTATTTTGTTCCAGGTCTCTCAAATTCTTCCAGACAACGTCTTTTGGACAATTTAACGAGAAACACTTTATATTTCTCGGAGCGAAATTCATTCTGGTTTCCCACATAAACATTGACTAATTTCGCGAGGAAAATTACTTAAACCTTGGATTTCATCTGGGAACACACACACACTCGTTTAGCTTAGCCAGTCAGGATTAATGTTCTCTAACCACCACAACGTTCATACTCCAATCGAAATTAGACTAGGTCTCTCAAGTCCATCTTTATTGATAACTTTTGTGGAAAATATAATTGTATGACACCTATTTTAAATATCCCAAGATTTTTCAAAATTTGTCTCTGGCTTGTCTCAAAACCGTCATTTCCTATTCTTAAGCCTACATTGACAGCGGGTCCCAATTTAAATCCAATTACGCTCAAAACAGAAAATATACCATACTCCGCAGTCATACATTATTGGGAGCCTACCCCATACGTCACTCTTAATGGTTACGTGTCACGCTGATCATGACAAGATGTACTGTGAAAATGTTTACAAATGTTTGCACCATTATACCATCCAAGGCTTAGATAGGTGCAGTTCCAGTGTGAAGTCATGGGTGACATGGAACATCTTGCAGATGAATGATGATAAAACGGAAGTGATTCTGATAACCATACAAATAATTTCTTATTCCCATCCTTCACCTCAAACAATAAGTATCAGCGACACCAATATTAAATTTATACAATCAGTAAGAAACTTACATGTAACTTCCGACAACACCAACATGTCAAGGCCGCATATAATGAGCTAATAATTAGCTCCATTCGCAGTTTCCTTTCGGTTAAAAACCACCAAAAACACGTGTGTTCCTTAATACTTTAAAGACTGGACTATTGTAATTCTCTTCGATATGGATTGTCTAAGTATCTACCCTGAAAACTTCAAAAGTTCAAAGCACAGCTGCTCGAATCATCCTTAGAATACCATGAACCGATCACCAAGGCTCGGTGCAATCCATTGGATGGCTACCCGATCTCTTCTGAATTAAACACAAAGTATGTTCTCTATGTTATATATTGTTGACTGCGTCCAGTAAAAACTGCTGTTTTGATCTCTCCTACTTGCACACGCCTACTAGATACTTACTTGCCTCTTCCAACACTCGTATTCTCATTATTCCTACAATCAATTCCACGTCCTACAGATAACATGTTGGGGGAAGGGTCTTTTGTTCGTTCCAGGGCTTATCTACAATTGTCCTCTTGAACTTAGACGCAATGGCCGATGATGTCCTTCATGAGTGCTCTAAAAAATCTACTTATTTCGACTGCAATAACAGAATTAAAATTTAACAATGTTTCCTTACTCTTAATATTTTTCAGCAAGTGTTTGTTTGCAAGGTGTTTTTGCAATGATATTATTCTCGTTGCACGATCGACTTAAACTTATACCTATATATCATAAGCACAAGTTATAACTAATGGAAGTATAAGGATGAACAAAAGTACATATTGACATTTCACATGGCAGAAAAAGGTCCATGTCAGGAACGGAAATTTATAATTTCATGCGAGGCTACGTTATATAAGAATATGTTATATGAGAGAAAGTAAGGCAAACGTCGAATTTATTTCATAAAATTTCTAAAGGAGAATTTGAACAGTCGTCCAAATTATTAAATAAAACGTACTGAGTTAGTTACACTGTTATAAGTGTCATAGAGAAAAAGGTTGGATTATCTGTTTATATACCAGCTATGTTGCGTAAGAAGAGGATGTAAATTATGCTTGGTTTGAGTCTGTTATCCTATTTATTTTATGCCACAGTGTTATACCGTTTGTACTATGCCACACTGTTATCTCATTTGTATTATGACACAATAATATTATTAAAGCGTACATCAAGCGATGTATTCCACAAACTGTGATGAGATGAAAGAAAATAAATATAATAAAAAGGGTGGTTACATAAACCAAAGGCTTCATTGATCTTGTTTAAACTAAAGGTTTATATGAAAATAATGGACTAGAGTATTGCCCATACTTCCCAGAAGATCCGTCAAAACGGTACCTCTGTCTTCCATGACCTTGAATACAACTAAATCTCTCTCGTATGTTAAACGGTTTTCATTCACGGACAGCTGGTGGTGGTACGCATGCTGCCTCCAACTGTTTAAATTCCGTTCACCTATGGAATATAAAAGAAATCACAAATCGTACATGTTATTTGATGTGCAACAGATGAGAAGGTTTTAAAGCTGAAATCTCATCGCACATTTCCAGTTATATGAATCTATGGAAAATATCATGCATACTCATGTTAAAATTAAATAATTCTCATCTGAAAGTACTATTATGTAACGTGTTTAGGCTCGAATAAACAGCAAAACAAGAAACAGTAAACAAAAACAAGCTTTAAAAAATATAATAATTTATTTTCCTGTTAAACAAATGTAAAAATGATAAAATAACTTACCTTTGCAAGAATCAAATCGAAAATAATCCAAGAATAATCCACGAATAAAATTTTAGAAGTCCTAATACTAAAATTTGCTATGGAATCCAAGTTCGAGTCCCGACGAAGAATCCAAGATGGAAGGCGATGGCGTGTGATGTAACCTGTACTGTGTTTAAGTCTACATTTCTTTGTGGAAACATAATAAATAATCCTCCGGTTTTGGAAATCCAAATAATTCTTTTTTTTAAGAAAACGTCTTTGTTCAAGAATTTTGTGTGAGAACAAAATATTTCCAGATAAACGAATTAATCTTTTGGAATCCAAAAAATTAAATAAAACTCAAAAACTAAAAATTTCAATACTAATCACAACAGAAGAAAAAAACTTGACAAGTGTTTAAAAGCCCCAAAACTCTGAGATCTTTCTCTAAATATCACTATTAATACTAAGTATTTCGCAATTTTGGCAATGCCTAATTGCGAAATAGAGGATAACATGATCATGTTTACATAAACAAACCACGTCTGTCCTTTATAAGAATCAATCATTTTATTCCGACAATAAAAGTCAATTGCTTGACCCTCAAACAAGTCAAGAAACTAAGTCAAAAATAGAAACAGTGTTTCCAATGTTAGGTATTTATGGAAAGATTCATGTCAAACTGAATTTTCTGAAAAATATCAAATTCCTAGCAAACAAAATTGACAGGAAGAGAAAAGAAAAATGTTACAAAACTCCAAAACTGACAAACCCACAATTTATTACTGATCGAGTGTGTGTGTGCGTGTATGCGTGTGTGTGTGTTTGTGATTTGGATTTTTAGCGTAGCTTTAGCAATTTTTCAGTCATATCGCTACGATGTCTGCAGTGTGACAGTTTATAATGATGTCTAGCACTAGGGCATCATGCCACAGACATGTAGCATGATGTCCCACCATGTCACATTATCCTGACACAAGGCCGACCAGTCCTAACATTAAACTCTTAATGATGAGCGCCGGGGATCGAACCCACGACCTCACGTCGAGGCGGACGCTCTAACCACAAGGCCACCGGAGCGGTCAATATAATAATGATTGAGCTAACTTGAGTAAATCAGACCACTCCACTTTATCAGCCAGAAAGCTGTCAAAGTTCTTTCATGCATTTGCTCTTATGGGAAGGGAAATTGGAATATAATTACACAATGTAAGCATTTTTTATCTCTTCCGCTCTGATTTTCAACATGAATGAGAAATAGCTTTTATGCAACTCGAACCGAACGAAGCAAATCAGTACATCTTCATATACATCCTGTAAGAAATGGGATTATACGCTCATTTATTTTTTTAAATCAGAATGTATTCGATCATGGCTTGAAAACCTAAAAATGACAGTATGGAATTAAACCATACTTTCTCTTTTCTTTCGTTAAAAACAACTACCCTAAAAGAAACCTATGAACACTCTGTAAGTCATCTTTGCTAGCCAAGGTTCCGATGTGTTAAACCTATCAACAGTTTGGCTGATCGATCAGATATTTGAGTGTTTTTCGTCTGCGAATTTCATTGTACACGGCCGCAAGCCACCGCATCCAATAAAAATCAAGCTGTTCAAATTTGAACACTGTTCCCACATGATCGATACAAGGGGACCACAACTGGAATGGATTGATAAATAAGCAATTTTCCACTGCTGGTTCGTAATTGTGCAAATACGTCCTTTCCTTCAAACATATCTGTAATGGCTTATCACAGGTACGTAGTGATACTGTTGATGTTAAGCTTTTAAAGTATCCTTTTGTAGTCAGATGCCTCCAGCATTTTCGGCCGATGTGCAATACAATACTGTTACACCCTGTTTGCTAGCTGGCTTTGCATACTAAGGGAGATAACTCATGAAATCCAATAGACGTCGCTGCTACAACGCACTCAAATATCTGATCCATCTGTAAAGGTGTAGGTAGGGTCAACATATTCAAACCTTGGCTAGCGAAGATGTCATTAAGTTAGGGCTTCTCTTGTTGCAGACTATTCGCACTTCTCTTGCAGAATAGATGCAGTTATCTTGTAGACTAGTCGCACTTCTCTTGTAGACTAGTCGCACTTCTCTTGTAGACTAGTCGCACTTCTCTTGTAGAATAGTCTCATTTCTCTTGTAGACTAGCCGTGCTCTCTTGTTATAGACTAATCGCACATGCGAATACAAAAGATTGCATTGAGATCTAGGAACATTTAGGGTCATAAAAATGGCAGTAAGTGTTGAAACAATAGTATGACATTAATCAGTCTCATACGCTATTTCCCCAAAACAATGCTTTAATAGAAACCTGATGGTTGTTTAATTTATATTTGGGTTTTGTTCTTCTGTCATCCTAGATAACACACACACACACACACACACACACACATATATATATATATATATATATATATATATATATATATATATATATATATATATATATATATATATATATATATATATATAATTACAAACATACATACACAGAGAGAGAACAAGGAGTGAGGGAGAGATAGAGAAATAGTGCTTGCTTTTATCCCATAGACCTTTCTCTATTATGTCGTAGGGTGCCTTGAGGTAGCCATTTCCTTAATATAAGCATTCTTGGTGAAGAATTATATTTTTCCTGGGATTTCAGAACGTATCAATCATCCACTCGCTTCTTTTTAATTATTTTGTGTATTCTTCATACCAAAAAGTGGTGTTTTCTACCGGCTCAGTGGATAGGGATGAAATGCATCAAGTGCAAGCTATTTTTGACAACTCACCTGCTGCATTGTGACGATAAAAGCACCGTCCACTTTCATTATAGCTAATTAAGATCCTGTTTGGCCTCATGTTGGAAAGAAATATAAATTTAATTGATAAGGGTTTATTTAGAAACTTTTTAAGTGGTTTATTAGTTTGTTGCTAACTGCTATTTTAAATCCCATTTCACTCCATTTCAGCCAGCTGAATGAATGTTTGTCGAGTACCTGCGGAGTGGTCTTTTCACATATTTCACAATGAGAGAAAAAAAATAAGGTTTACATTTGTTTTGATAGTTTGATAATAATGCGGAATGCTAAATCTTTTGATACAGAAATATTGCGATTTGCATATAGAACGATATGTTTTCTTCAAAGAAAATTATTTCTTTAGACCATTAAAGTACTTCAATATAATTAGAAGGTGACTCGAAGAAAAAGTTCAGACAGTGACAATTCTGAGCGTTTGAAACTTTAGTTGCTAAAATACTTTAAATTATTTTCGTCATTTTAATAATTACATTTGCACAATGAGTTCTATTTCCTAACTTACTTGCCTTAAAACATTTCTTTTTCTATCAAATGTTTCCTCATTCCTTGACCTAATTAAGGATACTACAAATGCATGTTTAACGTGCATATTATTGCCTTTACGAATATTGAATGTGGTCCAAAAGGGTTTGTGCAAGTTTAAAATGTCACAATAAATCGTTAAAATCGATATAGAAACAAATGTCATTGGTGCGATGATAGATAGATGGATGTGTTCTCGCAATTGAAATTTCTGTTCTAGGTTATTATGTCTGTAGGAAGCATGCTGTATGTTGCATGTTGTTATGTATGTTCTGAAGTTTGCTGTGCCTTCTAGATGATGCCTGTACGAAGAAGGCTGTCTGTTCTACGTTTTCATATATGTACGAACTATGCTATATATTCTAGGTTGTTATGTCTGTGCGATGTATACTGTCTGTTCTAGGTTATGTCTGTACGAAGGATGATATCCATTCTATGTTGTTATGTCTGTACGAAGCATACAATCTATTCAAGGCTTTTATATCTGTACAAAGTGCGCTGTCTGTTCTTCCTTTTATAGCTGTGCGAAGTATGCACTCTGTTCTAAGCTATGTCTGTGCTAAGTATGATGTCTGTTCTAGGTTATGTATGTACGAAGAAGGCTGTAGGTTCTAAGTTTGTATGACTGTACGAAGTATGATGTCTGTTCTACGGATTTTATGTATGTGCTATATATGTTATCTGTACTGGATATTTATGTCTTTACGTAGAATGCAATATATTCTATATTTTTATGTCTGCACAATGTACTCTGTCTGTTCTACGTTTATATGTCTGTAGGAAGTATGCTTTCTGTTGTAGTTTATGTCTGTGCTAAGTATGCTGTCTGTTCTAAGTTATGTCTGTACGAGGATGGCTGTCTGTTCTACGTTTTTATGTATGTGCAAAGTATGATGTCTGTTCTAGGTTTTTATGTCTGTACGCGATATGATATCTGTCCTATGTTGCTTTTCTGTACGAAGTATGTTATCTGTTCTACGTTTTTATGTCTGTAGGAAGTATGCTACCTGTTCAACGTTTTTTGTCTGTACGAAGAATGACATATGTTCTAAGAAGTTGTATCTGTAGGAGGTTTGCTGTCTGCTTAGTTATTACTCTGTTCGGCTGAATACGTAATACAGTTCTAGAAGAAGCTAAGTCTTCCGTCAATAGTATACTCTTATCTGGTTCAAGGTGGTGCATATATCAATATGACTGATCAAATTAATCGTATTACTATTCCATCTAATTTCAATAATCTACCTTACAAACGGAGGCCTCATACAGAAAATCAAATAGTCCCAATTTTCTACAATGCAACAGAGACCTGAAACAGAAAATCAGTCCCAATATTCTCACACGCAAATGGATGCCACAAACAGAAAATCATCTAATCCTAATGTTTTACCGTGCAAACGGAGGCCTCAAACAGAATATCAACTAATCCCAATATTCTAACATGCAAACGGAGGCCACATACATACAATCAATTAATCCCAATATTATACCATGTAAAGGAGATCCCAAACATACATGCATACATGCATACCTCAGTTTGGATGGTAGAATAATGGGATTAGTTGATTTTATATATATATATATATATATATATATATATATATACTTTGTTTTCTTAACAAAATAAATTTAAAGTATTCACAACAAATATCTGAGTGGTCTGTGAATTATATCATTTTATGGATATGCATCAGTTGGAAAAAAAATATTTAAATTATCCTATTCTTAATTGGGTGAAATGACGCATATTCCATTTTGATGCAGATATGCGAAAATGTGATTTTCCATTATCAACAACAACATTAACGATTATATCTACAATATTGCTTACCTATCGATGCTGACCTGCTTTCGCCCAATAAGGTAGCTCCTCGTTGCTTTAACTCTTCTGTCACCGCCCCTAACGGCCATGATCCGTACGACTGAGCCATTTTTTAAAAGCAAGGTAAAGATGCTGTCAATGATATGGTTCTTTTTTCAGCATTTAGTAAACTGAAAACAGTCTTGGATCGCTTTGTTCTATGCTGCCACCTATCGAATTAAAAGGGAAGATAACAGTCTGCGCTCTCTCAATTGATAGTTGCAACAAGCAATTAGTTCCCCTGCCCTATGATTATTTCATACATTGGAGAGGCATGTCGGAAATAAATACAGAAGGCAACATTATGAGGCTAATGCGTAATAGTTATTTCAAACAGAAATAAAAAAAAATAGATGGGGCTAATGTACCAATAACTAAAGATGAGTTGACAAAACAGCAGTTTATAATTTAGTTTTAGAAATTTCATCCTGTCCATGGAAATTACGATTAAGATGCCTATAACCATTTTTAACGCAACTGTCCATGTTGTCGCTTCCCATTCCTGATGGTTTTGTGGCTTGGATGCAATCCTTGATCGTTCCGTATAATCCAATTATTGCATATCACGCAACATTTTACATACTTTATTAGATACGTTAGGGTTCAAACATTCAAAAGGTAAAATATAAATAAAGCATCTGACTATCAAAATTTATTTCGCTGATTTAAACATTGAGACATTGACCACATATATGTATATCACGGTGACCACACAAAACTGGAGAATTGCAGAAAGTAGAATAGTCTGCAAAATAAAAAAACATTTTTTATTTCAGTCACTGTATGGATGGATGGATGGAGGGAGGGAGGGATGGAGGTATGTGTAGTCAGGTTGGTTGGTCGGTAGGAAGGCAGGCAGACAGACAGACACACTGACAGGTAGACAGGCAGGCGGACAGACAGACCGATAGATAGATAGATAGATACATAGATACATAGATAGATAGATAGATAGATTGATAGATAGCACACGAATGAGTCATATGCGAAAAAAAAAGAGCAACCGGTAAAAAGTCCATGTCATCGTTGATGATAAAGGACGAATGACGCCAGACACCGCGGTGAGGTTACCTCTCAAAGGCGGATTTGGCATCAACGAATAGAAACACCAATCCGAGTTAGTCCAACGATTACAATTACTGACTGCGTGTCAACTCGCTTGAAACACCAGAGTAGAGATCGATAAAGAAATGATCGAAACCCTGGATCGTTGTCACGTGAGGATTATTGTGTTCTTCATCAGGATATAGCCAACTAACACCTTCAGCAACTTATGGCTGATATGGCTGACCTATCCAATCCAGCACATATTTTCACGCTCGATGCGATATCGGGTAAGAAGGTTGTGGTGATTTCACGTAAAATAATTATATAATGTTTCATCAAAGAAACGTTAATGTCCATCACATGGCAGCCACTGAGGGCCATCACAAAATCATGTTAAACAGGAAACAACATAAGGCGTTATACATGGCCGCGCACACGAGACAGACCAATAAAATGTCTCTATCAGGTAGTGGATAAAAGGAGGGCTTCTTGGCGCGATAGAACATCTGCCACGTCCTGACTCTGAAATATACTTTGACCATTACGATAACACCTATATATCATCTCTTCTTTTTCAACCATCATGTTTATCCTCTTCCAAGGTATATCGTCCCTCAGTCCCACTTTGTTCAGGACATTGAATAATCTAGAAGATACATCCCTGTAATACGCGGGAACATTTGTCTCCTTTCTTCACCGTGTCTATTTGGATGCCTGAAAATAATAATAATAATACTAATAATGACAATAATAATCTAACAGACATCTACTACTACTACTACTAATACTAATACTACTACTAATACTACTACTACTAATAATAATAATAATAATAATAACATAATAATTATTCGTGTCATGTCTGCAATCCTCCTTTGTCTTTCATTTTGAAATGGGTCCAAATTGCTTCCCATGCGTATGACTATAAATGTTACAATAGCTGACTTCCAGTTGCAGTTGAGTTATCGGAATTCATCATTGTTTGAAATAACGTACGGTTCATTTCACTCCGACAAGTAACATGCGATCGAGATATAACCGTTATCAACGTATCAATCTATTATATTTAAACTGTTCTTCTATATGTTTCTTTGTGGGGAGTGGATGGGTTAAGTTGTCTTTCTCTTCACCCCAACACAGGCAGTTGAACTAATTTTCTTACCATTCGCAGGGCATCGTGCGCAAGATGCAAAACCGTATTAAAAATGTTTTGAATATGTGTGGGCTGTAAAACCAAGTTCTGTATTAGTGTACAGTATGTGAGTCCCATCACTATACTCCCAATGCACCTTTACATGCTTTTTCAGTCTTACTATCAAAATGTTCAATGTTGTATTGTCCTTTTGTCGGACGTTGGAAAACTGCTGTTCCAGCCACATGCCTCCTTTGAGCATCATCTGCCGTCAGAGTGTTTTAGTAGTGTTCCACAACGTTTGGCAACATATTGAGATTTAAATGTGTCCAGTGACACTACAGTCATGTACAGGTACCTGGACCACCGATGCATCTAAACACTAACTCATATAAAATTCTCTTGACAGTCCTACTACAACAAGCGACTTGTGGTCTGCTCGTTTTGTCCGATGCAAACGTTGTCTTGTTTATTGTATCTATTCTGAAAATAAGTAAATCCATCATTCACACGTCTCTTATTTCTCTTTCAATATTTGGTATGTAGGTTGGAAACTGGAAGTTCAGTGAAACAGAAACGTTATCACAAAATGTTCAGAACCTTTCAAATGCGCCTTGTCAATTGCCAACTAAAACAACCATATACGTTTTTACATTGACAACGATGACAGTACGTCAGAAATTGAAGTCCTGTCTCACCAAGAAGTATGGTGTTCAATTATAATGCTAGAATGTTAATGTTTATTTGACAATGATTTTAAAAGTCCGAAACATAAAGCTGTTTGGAGAAAATGTTAAATAATCTGCCAAGAGAGGAAGTCTTCCTGATACTTCGCTTTCTTATTCTCCAGAAGTATATTATGTCAGCTATACAGACTTCTAAATATTTCTAAAACATCTTACAAGAGAACAATGTGACGATTTTTTAAGCGGTAAGGAATATGTATAATTCATCTAGCGATAAAACAAGGTGAACTTTTATATTCCGCATAAAATTGTAATTAAAGGATATCTGAGAGCAGCACATATTAAGTTCACTTACAATTGCAACTTAAATGAACGTTGGGAGAAAATACCAGCTGAAGTTTGTGTTGTGATTTGACGAGTGCTATTATTAAGGGAATCCAAGGTCAATAACTACAAATAAACATAAAAGCAAAACTTGTACTGTATAACTTGGACTGTTTGCGTTAGTATCAATGATTTCTTTCAAAAAGAAAATCTACCAGCGAATTTGGGCCGACACTCCATCTCTCTTACTCTTGCGATCTCGATCTCGCTTTGAAATACATTTAACCAATCGATATATATTTTTCCTGTATTTAATTTACCATTTCATGTGATCTTTTTGTGTTTATTTTTTAAATTGACAATTGTTTCGTTTTGAGTGAGGAAAAGCACTTTTGTTGATAATATACACTTACCCCACCCCTTCATTGCTTCCGAGATGTCTTCAGATAAAGTATCTATCATTAACTATATACACTGAAAAAATAAGAAAAAAATAATGTTATTCTTTGTGGGGTTTAGAACGAAAGTTGTATGCTAATGTGATTTGGCACCACCTCCAAGTTTAAAAATTAAGGAAGGTGGCACGCGAATTAAACCAAGAGAAAATGGTTTTCGAACAATTTTACAATTTATCCACCATTATACTCATGACATTTGCATTTACTTTATTATTTGATAGAGGATACACTTTTGACAATTTAGCGTATATATTGCTATAAGGGTGAGCCTCTTTTGAATGGATGTGGTTAAAGTTACGAATATTGACCGCTATTTGCAATGCATTCATGCGTGAAAAGAAAACTGAATCTGTCTCACTGAACACACACGATACCATTTAGCTCATTAATTCAACTGCGATAATGATATTTGTTTTCTCGTACATGACTGTGACTTGTTACTCCAAACTGGTGGGTCTAAAATTGAAACGTTTGCATTTTTGTTCTTAGCAAAGAATAACTTAATTTTCACAACAAAAGAAAAACAAACGAAACTGAAACTGAAATTTGTGTGCGTTCTTTATGGAAAACGGGCAATTTGTATATATGAAATAAGTAATTTACTGGGTACAAATATTACAATCTATAAAATAGGAGAACGTTTCACACAATAAATATTCCTTTGTTTACGTGACATATGGATACATAACATATTCGTTTCCATACATCGGTAGATGGAATATTGTTTCTTGGATATAAGGTTCGAGTTGTAAGTAGGTGGCTTGTTTTTTTGTTTTTTTTTAAATTAACCTGTATTTGTGTTTTATCATGTATTGAGACGATTTAATATCTGTACCCATATCTTTCATTGTATGTAGGTTTTATTTATATCAAAAACAGTTTTATTTTTATCACTCGTCTTGCAGTACTAAATTTTTGCTCTTATTTAGTTGTGTTTATATTCATAAAGGGTCCGTTTTGACAATCATTTATCAGTATATTTATAGAACATAGCCTTTAAACATTAGGGTTTAACCAGTACTGTGCTGACGTGCCGTTGAACCTATACATACATACATGCATGCTTACATGCATGGATGCATGCATACATACATACATGCATGCATGCATACATACATACCTACCTACTTACCTACCTACCTACCTACATACATACATACATACATACATTTTTAATATTTAAAATGTATAATATTTTCGCTGGAACAAAAGGGATTTGCAGTGTTTTTGTCGACCGCCTATCCATATCCTCTGTAATTCCACCTGCTATGTACATTTTTGTTACCGGACACATTGACCCCTTGGATATAGTAGTTTTCGATAAGAATTTAAGGGATATGTATGTTTATATATGTGGGTGTGGGTGTGGGTATGTTACAGCACAACCGTCATTAGGGCGACAGTTCATTGTCACTGGGTAGTTATTATCTCGACAGCATTAGGGTTACAAAATTTGTGTCACCCTAATATTGCTATGATTGTAAATTACTTTGCTGACTGGTTCACATATAGAACTTCATACAATTATTATATCATAGCGAATACTAGTAGTTATAAGCTTTAATGGAAGATATGCACGTTTATATTAAGTATTATTATGCAAAACTTGAACCGTGTGTTAAGATTGTTTTCTCCCACTGTCAGCAAATAATCGTTAAGAGGATATTTCGAAAAGTGCTACCATTTTTACAATGTTAATAATATTTTTAAGTCAGTGTTTCCCAAATGTGAGGTACTGTGGTACGTGAAAGGGTTCAATGGGAACGTGGCAGAAATTAAATTTCTTGTATTCGCACTACAAAAGCACACTACAGCAAATCGATGAGGAGTACGCCGATAAGACCGATGTCCCAAAAGGGATACTCGAATGTCATTAGCTTGGGATATAAAGTTATACACGTTTTTATGACTTTTCTCTCAGATCCAATTCAATGTCAACACTGAACACACTCAGCTTTTCAAAACTGAGTAGAAGACACCGACCTGTACTTAACAATAATCAATGTTCTCTTAAAGCTGTTTTTTTCGTAAAGAATATTTAAACCTAACAGACTTAATAAACAACTCATAAAATAAAACATAAAAATTCCTAACAAAAGCGTATATAAACTGTTAAATACCTATATGTTAATGTATATATATAATGGCAGTTTTCTCTTTCTCTGTAAAATGTGCATCCGTTTACACCACTGACCTGGTAAGTATGAAGGACATTTATTCAGAGAATGATGGACAGTGGTCATAGTACGTATCGCTATATATCTTAATTGCCTAATTGCCATTCCTAGCACAAGAATCGTAAAATAAACTTTAAGCATAAAAAAGGAAAAACAACCTGGGACGAGCGAGTTTACAAGAAAGTTTGAATGAAAATATTAAAAATGAAGCGAAAAGAAAAGTAAAAAGATTTGGTGATGTCGCGAGTTACGAACTCGCGATCTCTTGTTTGGTAAGCAGGACGGGACACACAGAAAGATTGACAAATATCAGTGTGGGTGTTTATATACAAGATAATATGTTACTTTGTTTATCGTGTATTTCAATCTTAAGATTGTCTACATGTACGAATTTCTTTGAAATTTTGGTGCAGCACGACATCCTGCTTTCTTATCTCAGTGTCCAGCATCAGTTCTGCATAACATTAAGTTTTCGTACTTTGCATGATTGACCACATCGCCTTAAACAACAGGAAAGAAAACTGAAACCCTCAAGATTTGTTTCGATGTGGTAAGCAGTTGATCCGTCCGTGTCATGTGCTAATAGGAGACACATTCGTGAGATAAAATGCATTGTATGTGTTCTATTAGATGCATTTGTCTTTTCACGCATGAAAACATTTAAAATGGCGAGCAATATTCGTAACATTAAACATATATACACACAATATCTACGTGAAATCGTCATAAGTATAACCTCTCTCAAACAATAAAATGAATTTAAAAAGCATGATCATCATGAGCACCCAACTGGTCAAATAGTCAAATGGCGGAACTGCAAAAAAAATTTCATTTTCTTACTAATTAATTAGCCTGCCAACGTTACCTAATTTTTAAAATTGGAGGTAGCGCCAAACCACAGTAGAATACAAGTGTCGCTCGAAACCCCACACACAAAAACATTATTTTTTTTAATGTTCAGTGTATGTAGTTAATGCTAGATACTTAACCTGATGGCATCTCTGAAGCAATGAAGGGGTGGGCAGGTACTCGTGCATATTATCAACAAAAATGTTTTTTTAATCACAGCAAAACAATTATCAATTTAAAAAATCAAACACAAAATGATCACATGAAATGGTAAATTAAATGGCAATAAAAATACATACGGATTAATTAGATATATTTCCAAGTGACAGAGAGAACGCGAGAGGGAGAGATATGGGGTGCAGGTTCAAACTCTCCGCTAGATATACGTTCGGACAGAAACCATACATATTGACGTCAACGGTTTAATATATACAGTACAAGTTTTACTTCTCTACTTACTCTTGGTTATCGACCTGGATTCTTTTTAAAATAACACTCCTTTCATCGCAACACAGCATACAGCTGGCATTTTCTCGCAACTTTTATTTAAATTGCAATTGTAAGGGACGATATTATGTGATGCTCTCAACTATCCTTTAATCACAATTTCAGTTGATAAAATGAAAGTTTACCTTGTCTAATCGCTATATCTATTTTACATATTCATTACCACATAAAAAACTACCCATTGTTGTCTTGCTAGATGTGATAAGAATGTTAAAAGTCGATATAGATGGCAAAATTTAATTTGGAATAGAAGAAAATGAAATATCAGCTCAAACGTTTCTTTCGCGGAATTATTTAAAATTTTCTTCAAACAGTTTTGTATTTCATACTTTAAAAAAATTGTCGAACAAATATTAACATTCACAGCATTATAATTGAACACAATGCTTCTTGGTGATACAGGGCTGAAATGTCTGAAGTGCTGTCATCATTATCAATGTAAGCAAATATATTGTTATTTTTATTAGCAATGTACAAAGCGCAAAATGTCTTATTGATGAATTTACGTTTCTAAAATAGAGACGATAAAAAGGAAATAGTTTGGATCAGTGAAAACCATCAGAGACCACAAATTGCTTGCTGTTGTTGGACTGTCAAGATGGTTTTGAATGCTTTAGTTGTGGGATTCTATGTGGTCTAGTTACCTGTACATGACTGTTACTGTCATTGGACACATTTAGATCTCCAATATGTTGCTAAAAGTTGTGGAATACTTCCGAATTTCGCTGAAAGCGGACGGTGTTAAAAGCTGACTTGTTATGGAATAGCAGTTTTCCAAAGGACAAAACAGCATTTAATATGTCGAAAGTCAGACTGAGAAAGTATGTAAAGGTGCATTGGGACTACTTTGAGGGGACTCGCATAATGTTCACTTACACAGAACCTGGCTTTAGAGCTCATAAGCTATTCAAATCTTTATTAATACCTCTCTTGCATCTTGTACACGATTATCTGCAAATGGTAAGAAAGTAGTGCCATTACAGGTGTTAGGGGTAGTAGAAACGACAAAATCCACCACTACCACCCCAGGAAACCAAAGAAATATACAGAAAAAACAGTTTAAATATAATAAATGGATACGTTAGTAACGGTTGTATCTCGATAGCATGTTACATATCAGAATGAAAGGTACCGTACATTATTTTAATCAATGATTTTTTAATTTCAGTTATATAAAAAAAAATTGAAAGTCAGATATTGTAACATGTATATACGCATCTGAAGCTCTTTGGATCCTGTTCAAGTTCAAAAATGGAGGATTGCAGACATGACACGAATATTTTTTCATGTTATTATTATTGTTATGTTCGATTTTTATGATTACTATTATTATTATTATTATTATTAAATTTTTCAAGCTTTCAAATATACTCAGTGAAGAATTCAAACAAACGTTTTCGCGTATTGCAGGGATTCATATCTTAGATCATTCAATGTCCTGGATAAGGTGAAACTGAGGGAGGATATACGTTGGAAAAGGATTAACATCACTCTCAGGTAGAAGAGATGAAATCTATCTGTTATCGTAAAAATCGTCATATCTCCGGGAGTCACGCTATGACAGAGGTCCTATCGCGCCAAGAAACCCTCCTTGTTTCACTACCTGAGACCGAGGCATTTTAATGCTCAGTTTGGTGTAGGCCACCCAGGCCAAGTATAATGCTTTATGCTTTTGCCGGGTTAGCATAATTTTGTGGTGATCCTCAGTAGCTACCTGAGATGGGCATAATACTAACGGTATTCTGGTGTCGCGTTGATCAGCTCAAGCTATCGCACGCTGTTAAGATTCAATCGAAATCGGGTTCACTGACTACTACGGCATTCTCGTTATATTATTTTACGTGAAAACAACACAGCCATCTTACACTATATCGTCTCGAGCGCAAAAAACCTATCCGAGTTCAGCAACGCGTAAGCATGATAATGCTTTTTACCCGCTAATATATTTGGTGTATTGGCTGGGTCTGCCATATCTGTCATACGTTGTTGACTTTGTTAGTGGACTAGATCGGAATGCACACGATAATCCTCACTCGACATGGTTCCTAAAGCAGCTTAAGGATCTAGGATTATCGATCTCCACTCCGGTGTTTCAAGCGCGTTGACATACGGTGAGTAATTGTAATCGATGGGCTAACTCAGACTGGTTTTTCTATTAGCTGATGCCGATTCAGCCTTTGAGAGGTAACCTCTCCGAGGTGTCTGGCGCCAATGTGCCTTTATTAAACAATGATGATATAAACTTTGCCTTTACCGGTTGCTCTTTCTTTCGCACATGACTGCTTAGTGTGTTCGTGATTCTAATCTTCTCAACTTGTATTCATTTAAACCTATCATGTATTCAAGCCATAAGTCACAATGTTATGTTGATGCTTCTTTATCCTCTCGCGTTATCTCAGCCACTTCGACAATATCCCGTTTAGTAAGCTTATAGCGTTTATTATCAACTTTATGAGCACTATTTGGTCCTCATTATTGTCACCGACAGAATCAACTAGATGACCTAATCGTGGTAACATGGTATCTATGATATCATTTAACAACCCTCGATGGGTTTATTCTTTGGCCACTATTGCCACTAAAGTGTCATCCTCTGTTTTTTGTCGTGTGCTGTTGCAACATCACCAGATTTCGTAATCACTTCATTTACCTGTGTAAGCAATGGCACATCAACATCACATTGAAAATTTTGTTCACCAACAAGCTTCTCTAGTATACGCTGCTTAATCTCCTTCCGTTCATCGAACAAATTGTATAGCACGTTTCAATCTACAGGTGAACAAACTTTGATAAACGGCATGGTATATTACACGTTGGATACGCAGACACGTTCACGTCTGGTACACGCGAAGACGCTTGAGTCAGACAAGTTCACGTGTCGGAAATATACAAACTATCAAATTCTCTTCATGACATATCAGGTATTTCTTCTGTGTAACGATAAAACATGAGCAAATCATGCTTGGCAGGAGTTGCGTAGTGATAAGCACGCTGAAACTGTTGAGGTAATGGACCGAGGATATCGTGACTGGTGAACTTAGTATGAGCGGTAAACAATCAAAAAGCACGTTCCTGACGTCACAGCGAACAAACGTATTTTTTTTTAGCTCTGATATTATTGCAAATGTTATTGAAGTTCCTTCTCAAATGGATACAGTCTTGTTATCGAATATTACACCATGTTGCCGAGAGAGAATTGTGTAAGCTTTTTGTGACGATTGTTTCAATATCCTTTAAATATATTCAGAATTACACAGAATGACAAACTGTCACATGTAAACTAACGTTGTTTATTTTAGTGACGTCATTCCCATAACGTCAAGTTTGAAAACTATCTCTCAATTTGCTTGATTTGTTTACTGTGTAAAACCGGCTTCGTGTATAATTTTAAAAGTTCTACTGAGTGCGGCCACCACCATCACCGATTAAAATAGAATAAAGGAGCAGGAAAACAAGAGCAAAGAAATAATACCAAGAAGAGGTAACGATTAGCAAACCGCCAAGCCGTGAACAAAGGAATTGAACAGAACAAAGGAACTATCAAACAAAGGAACGATATGAACATGTAACAGAAAACAAAGGAGAGACTTCTAGCAGAGGAGCAGACTGGGTTAGGAGAAAAACAAAAGATAAGTCATCATTCAATGCTATACGCAATTTAAGTAGAAGAATGCAAACTAGGTCCAAACAAATGGCTCTATTCAATCCAAACACGCAAACACACAAACCACCAAACAACCCTATCAATAAATCAGTAAAAATATTGGATGTATCACAACTCCAAACAGCACCAATAAAGCATGTAAAACAAGCAAGATTAACGCAAGTAGTACCAACCACAGCAAATTCGAATTCAACCAACATCACACTGGGACCCCAAATTCTGGTCTCAAACACAGACCAAACTAACCACAAACCAGCAGACATAATTAACACCCCCCACCCCACCAACAGAAACTACTAGAAATACAAAACTACACTCCAGGGAACAATATAAATACAATGCCAATACTATCGCCAATCCTCTTCAAGGAAGCGGAAAAACCAAACACAAATGAAAATATAGACACCACTATTCCAAACCTAACAAATGAATTTGACAGTAACCTACATACCTTAAACTCCCCACAATTAGGCCACATAACCATAACCAGCACCCCAAAATTCACCAAAAATGAAATAACCAATTCTAGAAGCATGCAAACAAACCAACAACAGGAAATCAAGCAAACAATAATAAATCAAAACATTAGGAAAGAAACTAGACACTCAAGCCAAACTCCTGGACCATCTGGGATAATAACAGCAAGGGAACCACCAACCTATGGGAACAAATCCAATGAATTAGACACTACAAAACGACCCAGCAGCATCACTAATATGGCAACCCAAAGACCCCAAACAACCCAAAACACATACCTAGGTAATGGCAAGGGCCCGCTAAAACCCCAAAACAACCCCAAAAAAAACCACAAGTAAGGTTAACTCAAAACAGGAAATAAAATAACAACATAACCCCCAAAACAAAATGTACAGTTATCATTCCAACGAACACACCATATACATAAGCAGCAGGTGCAACAGAATTACTAGTCTAAGTACCAATAGTATTATGACAGCACTGGCCAAAATTCACACTGGACAATTCAAACTGATAAGACCAAGGCGAAACTACGTCATTGTCCAATGCAGCACAATTCAACAGGTGGAAAAATTCATCCAAATTGAAACCATAGGCCCAATAAAGATCAAAGTAGAGAGACACCATAGCACTCAGAGGAAACCACGAGTCACTTCGAACTCCAAACACAGTGAAACCACAACTAATCTGGCTGAACCCACTAAAACCACTATCTTTAAAAAACTAATAGCACTAAACGGATACAACAAGGACATAAGCAATGAACTCCTACTTCATAAACTCACAGCAAATGGAACACAGACCACCAAAGTATATCGTCTTAAAAATCGCATGGGACAAGGAACAAACAAAGCAGTTATAGAGGCTACCGAGCCAATACCCTCAGTAATAAAACTAGGACAGTCAGGAGTGTACCATAAGCTGGAAAACTACATAAATAGGCCAAGATTTTGCACCAAATGCCTGCACTGGGGACACTATGCCCTCAGATGTAGATTCAAACCAAGATGTAAGTACTGCGGAGGTCAACACAAAGGAGAATGCCACACAATTAATTAAAAATGTGCTAACTGTAAAGAAAATCATTATCCTAGATCGGCAGAATGCAAATTTGCAATAAAAGAGAAACAAATAGTGGACTTAATGAACGAAAAACACCTCACCTACCATTCTGCCAAAAACATTATTTGCAAAAACAACTCAACAGACCAAAATCTACCTCTGAAACAATCAATGAGCACCAAAACTCTCCACGCAGAATCAGAAGGGAAAACATTGCACCACAAAACATACCCTCGAATCAGGAAACAAAAGAACCAAAAACTACAACCCACATTGTAACAAACCATGACCACCCTGATAACACTCCAGATACAAACAAAACTGTCACCCCAAACATCCCCAAATCTAACACACACACTAACACAGAATTAATACAGGAAGTAATGAACCTAACAACACGAACCATAATGCAAGATCTCAGTAGCATAATCAGAACCCTCAAAACCATTTCCACCATATTAGCTGATTGGACCACAAGACTAACAGATAAAGACAACGTCAAAAATGAATAGTACAAAAAATAATAAAATCACCATCAGAACTGCAGAACAAACTGAATAATACGGCCATAAAACCAGACGTAATCTGCCTACAGGAAACCCTCATAACACAAGAACACAAACGCCTGCCCAAACCACAAGGCTATACCCAGGGAATCTTTAAAAACAGACACATGGGGCAGAAAGGGGGTGGACTAGCAATTTTTTTAATAGATACACTAATCTGCTATGAAGTAATAGAAGTACCCCCTAACCTAAACATCAATAATAGCATCGAAATAATGTCAGTAATGATAAATATAGGAACCACAAACATTCAAATAATAAACGCATACGATCCAGGTGGTACCTTCTGCCCTACCAACCTAATCTCACTAAAGGCAATCACTAATAACAACAACAACAATCTAATGATCTGTGGCGACTTCAACGCACACAGTGAATTATGGGGAGGTAAAAAGAAAGATCAAAGAGGAAAAATGGTTGAAAAATGGATAACTGAGAACAATCTGGTCATCTTAAATGACGGGTCGAACACTAGATTAAACCCTGAGGATGGCGCTCTCTCAGCCATAGACCTAACCATCACTACCCCAAAATTGGCTCAAATCACAAATTGGTGGGTGGATCAGGAAGATACGTTAGGAAGTGACCATTTTCCCATCACAATCAATATTCAAACAAACACTCAACACATTCCTAACGAAACCCCACCTAAATGGAGGTACCAACAGGCAGACTGGGACCAATTCCAATTATTACTAGCTAGAGTAAATCCAGATAACTTAGAAAGCCCAAGTATTGACATGTATTATGATAACATAACAGACACAATTATAGAAGCAGCTAGCCGATGCATATCAAAGACAACTAATATCCAAAATAAAAACCCTGTACCATGGTGGACTAAACAGTGCACTATAGCACATAAAGACAAAAAAGAGCCTTAAATAAATATAAACGCACCAAAAATTCTATCTACTTCCAGCAATATAAAGATAAAGAAAAAGCACTAAAACAAACTATAAAAACTGCTAAAATTAATCTATGGCAAACCTTTTTCTCTAAACTGAGTCTAAAATCAAACTCAAAACAAATATGGGACAAGATAAAAGCCATAAAAGGGAAAGCAACTACCTCAGCCCCAAAAATTAAAAATGCCATAACAAATAAAGATAAGGCAGACCTCCTAGCGAAGCATTTTTCGAACATGAGTAGCAACAATAATCACACCAAAAACTTTCAAGAACACAAAAAACTAATGGAGGGAACCCAACCTCAAATGTTTCAAGACAAAGGAACAAAAGAATCTCACCTAAATAGCGACATCACAGTACATGAATGGAAGATAGCCCTACGATCCAAAAACGAAACATCCCCTGGTAAGGATCAGTTAGGTTACATTATCTACAATTAACTACCTATCAATATAACAATAGCCATAATCAAACTCTTTAATAGGATATGGGATAAAGGCCAACTACCAACCAAATGGAAACAGGCCATAGTAATACCAATCCCCAAACTAGGTAAAGATCCAACAACATAAGTTCGTAACGACCCATCTCCCTTACAAACAATATTTGCAAAATAATGGAGACAATAATCGCAAATAGGTTAAAACACCACCTAGAAACCAATAACCTACTCTCCATAAATCAATGTGGCTTCCGGAACAAACGGTCCACAACTGACCAACTTCTCAGATTGGAAACAGACATCAAACTCGCTTTTAACGCACATAGGAAAACCGATCGCAACCTCATAGCGGTTTTTTTAGACCTAGAAAAAGCGTTCGACCTAGTATGGACCAATGGACTAATGGCCAAATTAAACCAATTTGGAATAACTGGACGCTTGTTCAACTGGATTGGCGATTTCCTCACAGGCCGTAAAATTACCACAAGAATAGGCAACACCCATTCGGAAGAATTTTCACTTGAAAATGGAACACCGCAAGGCAGTGTAATAAGTCCGTTACTATTTAACCTAATGGTAAACGACCTTGACCTCAATATAGCCTCCAGAAAAATAAACTTGTCACAATTTGCAGATGATAGTGGCATATGGAGGAATGGAAATCCTGCCAATAACACAGTAGTTAAAGAAATCCAGCAGAGCCTAGACAACATAGGGAGATGGGCGGACAAATGGGGTTTCAAAATATCTCATGAAAAAACTGTGGCAAACATATTCACCCCCAAACGAAATAACAACCTAGTCTATCCAAACTTCTATATACAAAATCAATTAATCAAATACGTAACAGTAGTAAAATTCCTAGGAATGTTCTTTGACAACCACCTCACATGGAAACAGCACATTGAACAACTCACCCAGAATTGCAACAAAGATCTCAATTTACTCAGGAACGTCACAGGGACTGACTGGGGATCCAACCAGGAAACCATCTCCACGATATATAAAAGCCTAATTAGATCAAAACTGGATTACGGTTGCCAAGCATATAACTCGGCTAAGCAGCCTGTACTACAAAAACTTAACACTATCCAGAGAAAAGCCTTGCTATTATGCACAGGAACACTCCCTTCAACATCATTAGAAGAACTACAAACACTAACAGGAGAACTACCCTTAAAATTACGTAGGCAAGAACTGCTCCTCCGATACTCCATTCGATTAGATACCCACCCAGACAACCATCCCACCAAAATAGCTATAAATAAGTGTAAAGTTGTCTTCAAACCCAAAATCATACCTATCACACCAAGTGGCAAAGTAATCCTTGAACTAAGAGAAAAGATACCTCTACTAAAAAAACAGGTAACAAACAATACAGACCAGAACAAATCACCATGGTTACAAAAACCACCAAGGATTAACACTGAAGCTACCACATTAGGCAATAAAGAAGGACAAGAAAACTTACTAAATCCTGTACTGGTAAACGAAATCAACCAAAAATACCCGGACTATGTTAAAATATATACCGATGGATCAAAAACAAACAACCCACCAAGAACAGCAGCAGCAATAGTCATCCCTGAATTCAATATACAAACGGGATCCAGATTACCTGACTATTGCTCCATTTACACAACTGAGTTCTGGGCTATACTTGAATCACTACAATGGATCAAAGACAATCAAATACCTAAAGCAGTCATTATAAGCGATTCCCTAAGCGTTATCAAATCGATCCAAAATCGCAATACCCACTCTAGGGAACAATTACTCGACAGAGCATGCCAATCGACGATATCACCACAGCACATCAATTAGTCGAGCTCATGTGGATACCGTCGCACATTGGAATCTCTGGCAACGAAACAGCAGACAAAGTTGCAAAAACCAAACTAGGAGATCAAAACTCTATCAAGCTTAACTATAGCTCTACAGAAGCAATAAGCTTCGCACAAACATATATAGACCAAACATGGCAAGATTTTTTGAACTCCTCCACAAAAGGGAAAAATCACCATGAAACCCAAAAAAACGTAGATAGGAACATACAGCTACCTAAGGGTACCTATTTAGAACAGAAAACCATAAACAGGATAATAACTGGAAAAACTAAACTAGCAAGCAGTTTTGGAAGGTTTATAGGACCTAAACCAGCAACCATTAACTGCTTTAACTGCCACACCACCGAAGATCTACACCACGTATTCAATATATGCCCAAAATATCAACTCGCTCGGAAAATATTTATCAAAAACCAAAAAGAGATTGGATTACCACACACATACCCAGAGTTACTTATGGACTCTAATAAAAATAAACAATCAGCATATAAAAATATAAATCAATTCATAGACTCAGCAGGACTTAGTAACAAAATATAATTACTATCCCCACAAAACCAAAAGACCCAGTAACTAGCTAAATAATTATAGAAGCCACCACATAAAAAACCATAACATATCATTCAATTTTATAAAAGTATTAATAAATAATCCACTTACGAAGCACCTATAAAAAACTAAGGAAACCGCAAAATCGGATGCCCTAGATGTCCTTAACGAACCGAGTAATCAGCTAGGATTCCTGTCCTAGATGTCCTTAACGAACCGTGTAATCGGCTAGGACTCTGGTCTCTTGTTAAATAAAGTATAAATAACATTCAATCTCTAAAAACATCAATTAATAAATATCTTAAAGAGGTAATATCTAAAAACTTATAAATAACATAACGTAGGAAACACACCCTACACACCTCGACTAGTAATACCATAATAATCTTGAAAATCTCTCTTCATACATGATATCTTCTAAGAACCTCTATAAACAGCATAGAACATTCCCCCTCCTTTTAGAACATTTTGAAGAGAAAAAAAAAATCTCAAAAAAAAAAATCTCGAAAAAAAAAAAAAGGCAAATGCAACAATAAACCAGCGATGTAAAGCAAGCAGGACCGTTCCCGAGCTCTCCTTCCCACTAATGACAGCCAACCATTCAACTGTAGGGACCTTTATGGACCCACAGATTGAGGCCAAACTATCAGGGTTCCTTGAATCCATAAAAGCCTGGGGGAGGTGGCACCATCCCTTCCCCAGGAACAACTAGCAGGCTGCGGTGCAGCAAGAAAAAAGTGGCACATGCACAACTGTGCGAACGCTACTATAATTAAACTCAACAACAGCGGTAAACAACCGATCATTAACGAGTCTATGTCTGACAGCTTTGACAAGACATTCGCAGCCACGCATAGTCTCGTCAATAAAAAAAAAGTCTCGCTGTCCAGTGGAATGATGGCCGGTGATATCGAAATGAACGGAGGAAAAGAAAACATTACCAAACTGGGAAACGATGTCTCCGAGGACAACTAATCACCTAGATGATCCCCTGTGAGATCTTACACCGAGACGAAGTTGAACAAAACAGGTGGAACGATGACAGGGAACATATTCCCGGGAGGACAACTGCCTATCCGGATTGCCAACAACGTCGATAAATCACGGCCACCTGCAAAGCGCGTTGAGTATCAAGTATGTAATACCAGTAGTGGAACCATCACCGGAAACGTCAGCGTGAGTGGACAGTTAACTGTGGATGGGCAAGTCAACACTATGGACATCATCGTGAGATCAACACCATCGGGCACCGGCGCAGCACCCTCGGTAAGACAAATAAGCTCTACTTCTCATCTTGTTCCTGACATTGTTTTGGTGCTGCGATTGACTACTTTCAATGCGGTATTTCGGTGCATCAAAAAGTGGTTACACAAAACGAGCCCTAGTACGACCCTATAACGGAACGCGCCCAAAAGAATTTTGAATAAACATCCTCCAGGCTGGATAAATATTTAAAGTTCAAAATTATTAGATCACCTCTACTGAAGATCTCCACGTGCAAAACAGGAAGATACTAGAACTATAACACAGACACAAACCAGTCGAGGATTAGCAGGCGGTAGTAAAATGGGTAACAATTATAAGGAGGGCAATCATGACATGGATGGCCCTTTGATTATCACAGTCAATACCGAGCCGGGTTTCTCGGACGATCAAGGTTCCAAATTAAAAGCACGTTACCGAAACTACGCGCTGAAAACTCAGGCGACACGATCACGGATAACCTCAAAATTGATGGATATTTAATCACCGTATTAAACATCACTTTGGTTCTTCAGGACTGTTATATTACTAGATACAAGCATGTGACCGACTACGCGCTGAAAAAATCAGACGGATTGTCTCAACATGGATTCCAATAAAACGGTTATGTGGTCAACGCTGAGTAATGACCTTGGTGTGACTAATAAATTTTACATGGATGCGCGTAGAGTGAAGAGTCAAACGCGGTATTTACTGATAATTCATCGTCTGAATATTCCACATCATTTGCCGCCTTTTACGTGTTTACTTAGCTATCAACGGCTAGCGAATGCGCAACATCAGCTCAGTACACTAGCAGTTGGATAGAGATTCATTGTCCAACCGAAATCAGCATTTGAAAATTCATATGCGGAGGAGTTTTAGCAACATTGCTAAGATCACCAGCGGCAATATCGTCGCTAGGAAGTTATCAGAATCAATTTTGACGACATTGTACACGAGCACGGTTTTCGCAAGGATCGGTGCTGCAGAAGTTTTTATAACAGCATCGTCGCTAAGATAAATACTTTTCAGGTTAAACATCAAAGCGGCAGAACTCACTAATCCAGGATTTACCTGTTTTCAACTTTTTACTCTGGATGATTTATTTAAAATTTATTTTAGTGTGGTGATTTAATCAACATATGACTACAGAGAAGATGGCCTGACTCATTGGTATAGCTCGCGATTTCATCAGGTTGTTATTCACGCTTGTGCCTGTTAATGCCTCTAATGATGAAAAGGATTAAACGGCATCTAACATCGTGTAAACATAATCTGCCGAGAATAAAAGTACAAGGACTAGCAGGAGTTCATGATGAAAATCAATGGCGAAGAAAAATGTTCACAACCTTCGCGTGTTCAGAAAAACAGCATCCAAGCCATCTTTTTGTGAGGTCAATGGGATTTATTACGAAGACAAAGACACGATAATGGAAATCATGTCGTTGCCTGATAAAAAGATAAAACCCGATAGTACTCCAGATAAAGACAAACCTAATGGTGAGATCGATACAAATATGATGTTTGGTGTTCTTTTTGATGGTGATACAAATACAATATTGATTGATCAATGACTCAAATGAAGAAATAATTAATGATTAGTACGTGCGTTATAAGATCCAAATATTGGATTAATTGACACAAGCCGCACGAACTTAATAATGTAACATAATGTGAATGCAAGTAAATGACTTTACACAGTACAAGAACAAATGTTAATGGTTCACAGTAAATTCACACGACAAAAAGAATGATGTGTTTTACACAAAAAGTAAAAATCATTCCCTTTACACATATCGTAAAATGATGTATTCACTCAAACAATGAACAATGACGTATTTTTATTAAATAGTAAAATGATAAAACAATGGAACAGATACCTTACAAAATATCTTTACACTTCTAAAACACTGGTTATAACAAACCCCAAAATTAGCCCACGGCTAAAAGATTACATGTATGGAGTTACACAAAACACTCCGTCATTAGCATACTCGGCTACTAGTCACATTGGTCAACAAGCATTCAGCAGTACAGGTAGTCACCGATCACCATTGAATGTCTTAGTCAATCAATCAAACAGTGCCTACGCGTGTCAGATAAGAATCCTATATTACTAAACGTTTCTTAATAAAATGCAGCTTTATTGTTAATATAGAAACTACCGATTGCTTACGGAGATTCCCGAATATTTTTTCATTTTATAAAGCGGTGTTTTAAGGCTAACTAAACATTTTTATGGTGTGCTTACATAACCAATGCGTTTTGTTTATAACTATAATAATATGACACGTTTGTACAATATAGGTGGCAGGTGACCTTTAAGTCACATAGAAGAATGGAAAACATTTGCGTTAAACTATGTAAGCCAGTGTTGCATAGAAAATATACAAAAATATAAACGTTGTAGTACAAAGTTATAACCGATAATATGCATAAGAAAATAAATAACTTACACACCACTACAGCTGAAGATTTGCAAGTCCATAATTTATTGGTGTGGTCCCTCTCAGATTATTAACATAGAGGGACCCCTATTGTTTAAAATTAAAAGGGTTTTATGCGTTATTGTTTTCTTTCCCAATATATATTTTAATGTATGATGTTTGTTATTAAATTTAGATTAGATTTTTTTCTAGGGTTTATACACCGCCCTAAATAGTGTAACTGCTCTTTGACCTTGACTGGTCTTAAGAGTTATTTACATAAGTGATCCGTGCCAGGGATCAGCATTGTCCAGTGATTGCTATGCGTTTTGTGCTATTTTGTTTTGTATGATACTCCTTGTGTTTTTGTTTGGACTGGCTGGTAAAGATCAAATTTCTTTTGAGTTATTATTTAATTATATTAGTTTGTGGAAGCAGTTTAGTGTGTGTAGGAAAAGTAATAAGTAGATGTAAATATTTAGTGTAAAGAGAAATAAGAAAATACATGACTGAATTCAAATTATGGTCCACTGGAATTGCTTAGCGCATGAGTTCAGCTTAAAGTTAGTTGCTTAATGCACGGACAGCACTTGCGCCCTGCATTACCTAGTACAAATTTTCAAGTTTCCCCATGTTTAGTAGGTTTTTTTATCAATGCTACTAGTTAAGTATACATGTCTTAGTTCAATAGATTGAAGTTATAGAATTGATAAAAAAAATCCGGTAAAATCAAAGTAACACATATTTGTAGGAGTAATTTCGAGATAACCAGACTAAATATCAGCATAGCTGCCCTCCAGGAAACCAGGCTCGCCTCTAGTGGCTCTCTCAGAGAGGAAAACTACACCTTCTTCTGGAAGGGTCGAGAACCTGAGGAGCCCCGCCAGCACGGAGTGAGCTTTGCCATCAAAACCAATCTCGCTCTTGAGTATCGTTGGTAAAGTGTATGCCCGCATCATACTCAACAGGCTGCACTTGCTGGCGGACCGTGTGTGCCCGGAATCACAGTGCGGTTTTAGAGCAGGCAGGTCGACGACAGACATGATCTTCTCCTTACGACAACTCCAAGAGAAAAGCAGAGATCAAGGTCAACCACTCTACATGATGTTCATCGACCTCACAAAGGCCTTTGACTTGGTCAGCAGGAAGGGTCTTTTTGAACTTCTGAGTAAGATCGGTTGCCCCTCAAAACTCATCAGCATGATAATCTCTTTCCATGCAGATATGAAGGGATCAGTCCTGTGTGATGGATCCTCCTCAACCTCCTTCCAAATTAACAGCGGCGTGAAACAGGGCTGCGTGCTGGCACCAACACCTTTTGGAATCTTCTTCTCCCTGCTTCTGTCCTACGCCTTCGACACGTCCACGGATGGCATATATCTATAGACCAGGTCCGACGAGAGGCTGTTCAACCTGGCACGACTGCGCTCAAAGACCAAAGTGAGAGCTGTGCTCATCAGGGAGATGCTTTTTGCAGATGACGCAGCTCTTGGTGGCCCACACCGAGGAAGCCCTCCAGAGACTGGGAGACCGTTTTGCTGATGCCTGCATGCAGTTCGGTCTCACCATCAGCTTGGAAAAAACAAATGTCAGCGTGCAAGATACCACCATTGCCCCTTCCATCAAAGTCAACGGTGTCACCCTGGACGCAGTCAACAACTTTACCTACCTAGGGTCAACCATCAGCAATACTCTCTCGATTGATATGGAGCTGGACAGAAGGCTTGGAAAGACAAACACTATCATGGCTCGATTAACGAAGAGGTTGTGGGAAAACAACGCGCTGACAGAGCACACCAAGGTCCGAGTCTACCAGGACTGCGTTCCCATCACCCTTCTATATGGAAGGGAGACTTGGAGTACCTACATGAGACAAGAGCGCAAGCTCAACTCCTTCCATATACGGTGCCTAAAACGCATCCTGAAAATCAGCAGTCAAAACCGTGCTATACAACGAGATCCTGCAGCGTGCAAGTACCCCCAGCATGTACTCCCTGCTGATAAAACGCCACCTTCGATGGCTGGGACATATCCGATGCATGGAGGATGGAAGTCTGCCAAAGGACATCCTATATGGACAGCTGGCCACTGGCATGAAAAGCGTCGGACGCACCTCACTCCGTTTCAAAGATGTGTGCAAGAGGGACATGAAGGCATGCAACATTTCACCCGATGGCTGGGAAGAGCTGGCCGAAGACCGAGGCACCTGGAGACTGACGGTAAACAATGGCATATCAGTCGCTGATGGGATGAGAGGCCAGTTGGCGGCAAAGAAACGTAAGAGAAAGAAGAACGCGGCAACAACCACAGTAAAGCAGACTTCCCAGTATGTCTGCACCAACTGCAATAGGGACTGTCACTCACGTATAGGCCTGCACAGCCACAGCAGACGATGCTAACAGAGACAGACAACAACCCAAGGGCGCTATTCCCATGGTCTTTCGAGACTGAGTCGTCAATGATGATGATGATGAATTTCGAGATAGTATAATTCGGGCGAAGTTGAAAGTAATTCTTTAGTATAAATAGATAAGTAAGTAAATAATGCTTATAGTATTGTGTATTTCTTTATGTTTGCATGGTTGTGATTAGTATAGAAATATACAAAATTCTGACAAGTTGCCTGTTTGTGATGTCCATTAATTTCGTATTCCGTAATCATTTATGAACCAGAAACCGTATCCATTTCGTTGGTAAACTAATTCGTAGTCCATCTTTTAGTCATTCAATGTGTGTAGTCCGTCTTTTTTTAATTTATCCATAAATTCCAGTGTAAGTGTAGTCTTAAATCTGAAAGTCAGTATTCGTTCCATCTTCTTTCCTTTTGATAATTTTGGTAATTCATTTATCAAGTCCGTTGTCGCTCCGTTTCGTATTTAAATTCGTAAAATTCTGAGTCTGTATTATCTTAATCTAATGTTCATGTCCGTTTCCAAGTTGTTGTAAATTTGTAATAGTTCCTGCTCCATAAGGCTCCCCACGAAGATACTCGTAATAAGTCGAGAATAGCCGCATATCCCTACCTCACAGGGTATATTTTCTGTATTTGCTGATACCTGGCCAATTACTGCATCATCACTGACAAGACGTTCCGTAATGCAAAAATTTCGTCCTACTGTGAGACATTTATACATATACAATGTAGCCCTACATCGTCTGTGCCCTTGATGAATCGGCTTTTTCCAATCGAAAGCACATCGCACCTGCGGCAGAGGATGAACCGAACTCACTGTTTCACCGTTTCGAGATATTGTACAAAATACATAAATCACCCTCGAGTATAATTGTACACAAGTAACGAAACAATTCCGTGACATCTTCACTAATTCCCGTGTTAGAGTACTCTATGACTGATTCAAACACAGAGCACTTGTATTTATTCTAAAACATGCGCTAGTATACGCTCCGTGCAATGCATATATTTAATAAAATCATTATTGGGTTAGTAATGTTATGACTCAATTTCTTCAAATTTTCCCAAAATTTAATTTGTGTTATTCTAACTCAGATTTATATAGTTTTAATAAAAATTGCATGTGAAGTTAAATACGGTAAAAATATTATATTGTACAAATATATATTACAGTGTTTCTCCTTATTACACAGAACAGATACCACGTGAAGAGAGTCGCTATCTCCCAGTAGAGTACTGCTGTTTACTTCTCAGTACGTGTTCTGACGTTTCCTAGTTAGAAAGTAGAAATTGGGAAGGTCATGTACTGTGAGTAAGGCAGCATAATTCCTAGCTAAGAGTCTTTGGGAAAGGAATGTATATTATCGTATTAACGACTTCCGTAAAGTATTGTAATGTTTAGAGACATTATGGCATTTATTCAATCATGTCTTGAAACATGTAGGCTCTTTCTAATAATGAAATATAATGTATATGGACTGTATGAAGTATTTCTATGTATTTATTTAGACGTCGTCGTGGTCAGATATTCATTAACACCCATTTACGCTCCAATTTCCTGATTTTCGATGAAACTTAAAAAAGAGTTCCGCGTGGCAGCATTCTCTGCCCACACAACTAAACACAGGAAAGCATACTTTTCAAGGAAAGATTTCGATGACATGACTATATTTTCAAATGTATTTTTATATCTCTGTAACGGCAAGAGAAAACACAATAATTATAATTTTGTTTTTAATAATTTGTTTTGACTTTCCATTTTTCTTTCAGTTATCAAGAATTATGGAAACCCAATTTATATCAGGTTTTAGCGTTTTTGAATGGAAATTTAACTCCTATTTAATTCAATTTTATCCTGAATCAAAAGAAGAATAAAGGGAATAAGATTTATCCCAGCTATCGTGCTAAAACCGTATAATTAAGAATGTATCTCCAATACAGATAATGGACAAGATAATCATGCCGTCTATCCCGATGATGATAGCCACAACGTTTAAATGGTGTAAAACAGTCTTTTATACAAACAAAAAAAGTTACGCACTATCTTTATTTTAATATCTCACCTAAAAACAAAACCATTCAAGATTCTTATAATATGAACTCTTGCTGGCAAAATGAGTCAAAATTGGATGAGCAATAGATATATTTCTTTTTACTGTATGTTCTAAAAGTTATTATTTTTGCTCATGACCTGTGTATAAACAGTATGAATGGTATTTTTTGTCTATTTTGTAGACATTTTATAAAATGAACTTTTAACATATACTCTTCCAATACCGCCAAATTCCAAATAGGGATATAAATAAACATCATTTGGAGCACTTCTACAACGAACACGAATGAAGGTACAAGTGTGGCCAGCGAGTGGTTGATATCGTTTAGCGAGTTTTTGTGTTGCCGTACAGCTGTGACTAACGATTATGAATCTTTGTAACCTCTAATTTGTTTTCATTCTCGCTCATTTGGTTCGTTCCCATTTTACGATACCATCCAGAGCACTTGCATTTATTCAGAATGCATCCAATCAATGAAGGTTTCACTGGCCAAATAATACGAATATCACGTGTGACCTAATGGCCTCGTACTATTTTTATCACATAAACATCACGGTGATTCCTAAAACTACGTTTGACAAATGTGACGTGGATGTGACCCGCAAACAATATATATTTTTGGAATTTTATGAAAGATGTTCCTATACATTTAAAGACGATCTTTTTGCAAACGGGCAGATTCTTGATGGAAGATTGGCAAAATATACTATTACAGGGCTTAGTAATAATACTGAGATCTCGTCTTTCTCTGCTCTTTATTCAAACCCATGTAACTTTCAAACACGTAAGTAAGACAACATCTGTCTACAAAACTATGCACGTGGAAGCTTTAAATTTCATGAAATGTTTCCGACGCCATAACTCTACTTCAAATATATTGTTACAAGCCAGGGTTATTTGCTTGAGCGAGTGGTGTCAAACCCTGGGCGATTCCCGCTAGAAGGCATATGTTTACTCCAAATTTATCAAGCTCTCCATACAAATTCATTTGTAAATTAGAAAGCCCAATGTGTCCGTTCAATACATAAATTTTACTCTAATCAATGCAAGACCACAAATCTAACAACTTGGCAAATATACATCAACCGCGCATCTGCGTGTTTTCTCTTCATCAACTGTCCGTACCGTGAGCAGGTCACGCCGTAGAAACTATACAACTATCCCCTAACACAGGAAACTATTTTAGACCTGTCAATTCATGGTTTAAAGGCACATTTCGCCAGTACAGCTCCAAATTTATTACTGTATTTGTATCTCTCTGCAATAACAGGCGAACAAACTAGAGTTGTAGTTTTGTTTGTAAAAATATTCGCTCATTTCCGTGTTTCGTTCAATTATAAGAAAATATGGAAACCTATACAAGAAAATGTATGATAATGCTAACATACGTTTTATAAATACGGATAAATAGTAACTAGCTTTTTCTTACAGTTTCGACAATTAGAACTCATACTATGGCTTATCATCATTTGGTGATATCTGCATGGTCGAGATGGTATTGGGGTCTTTGTTTACAGGCTAGGCGATGAGAGCCGTTTTCCGAAGTGCCCGTGTTCTAATCTCCATAGACTATGTATTAATATTGTCTAACCGGTACGATAATACTATCTATTGGTCTATGTATGTATATATATATATATATATATATATATATATATATATATATATATATATATATATATATATATATATATATATATATATATATATTTATATATCTCTGTGTGTGTGTGTGTGTGCACGCGCATAGCAACACCTTAGTCATTTAATTCATCAATTTAGTTTTCAACATAATTATGACCAGGATGTGCCTGACACTTTCAGATTAATGGCGTTTCAAACTAAAGGAAGCTCTCACTGTAAACAAGCAAACAGACTGCTGCATGATCTCTTCTGGTTTCCAGAACAGTCTTTTTCAGTAAAAGCGTTGTCGTCTTCATCCAATGTTTTCAATGTCTAGATGTAATATTTCTACAACAAAATTAATAAATCAAACAAGAAACTCTTGCATCATCTATTTAATAAAGATCTAACTCCTCAATTCACGGAAGTATTGATATTTTGAAGGACAGTGAAGGACATTACATTGATTGCCTTAAAACATAGTCTCGCAAATACAAACAAGGCGACAATTTTACTAAAATAAACCGTTCTGTGTAGAATTGTTGAGGACAATCTCTCAACCGCTGAGTTTGTGAGAAAATATAATGCCTTCTTAGCGCTTTCTCTTGTATCAGAGATTCGTTGCATACATAAAGCGTTAATTATCGGGATGTTTATACTAAAAGGATCAAACGTGGCTGACGACTTTCCTGTCAATGACTTGTCGCTGCATTACTCGGTGGTTCATCCTAGATTTTGTCTTCAGTGTCTTGAGTACCAGTGTCACTTCACGCAGGGAAAGACTCCACACAAGATGGCCGCTATGGATAAAACACCGCGGATAGTCAGGTACATATATCCGGCGTTTACGAACGCTGCTTTAAACCTGTTTGCGTACTGTTTGAAGCAGGAGAGGATGTATGTGGATGCACACAAAGTAGTCTGCATATATATGATTACAAAGAACGAACACAATGATGCGAATTGGCAGATAGCTTTCCTAATTAATGCAGCGTTTAGGTTGCAGTGCGATGGAGAATGAAAGGAAAAGACAATAGTAGAGAAAGAAAGTGTAAACATATACATTTGTCTGATCTTTATGAAACGTACTTAATGTCACTTTAAGATGTTTGTATCTTTCACTCTTAAAACGCGCTCAAAATTATTCAGTTTAAAAAATTTATGGTTTTGAACTTTTGAACTCTAAGTAAAACATTTCTTAAGTTTTTCAGAAAAAATATCTTAATTTTTACCAAAAAATGTTCACAATACTCTGATAATTGTTCGACACTTGTGTAATTTGCTAAATCGCTGAGTTTACATTCCATGACAGAAAAAATAACAAACAACTATGTCGATATCTATAGCATGAATTATTTACACAATTATAATTTTATATCTCTATCTATTTATCCATGTGTTTCTTTATCTCACATACATCCACAAATGCATAAATATATATACGCACAACCGTTCGTGATAGTTCAGACTTAAATGCATTCGTTATATGCAAGAACGCAAGTTTTTTTTTTACTACCACGTTGAAATAAAACAAAGAACAACGACAACTAAGAAACAAAAGGAGTAATTGTTGCTTGATGCTAATGTGTTCTACCATTTTTGGTTGTGGCGAGAACAAATCAACCTGAACAGAAACTAACATCTATCCTATTGATTTGAATCCGATATGATATATAAAGACCAAATAAATGGTAACCATCCTCGCAGACAAGAGGACCGGATTTCTCCAATTCATTAATGTAATTACAACAAACAGGGTAACGCATAAACCTTGAAATTTACATCAAAATAGATCGTTGGTATTATATCATACATATTTACCATAAAATAATGAGCGCGCCTACATTTTCACCGCTGCGGTGGCCAAAGTGATTAGAATATGCGTGAGGTCACGGGTTCGAACCCAGTCCGAGTCCATGCAAAGACTTATATAACTTTTACTAGCAGCTACGATGCATGGTGCTCTGCATTAATAGGTTAGGGTTCGGACTGGTCGGCCTAGTGTCAGGATAATATGACTGTGTGGGGCGTAATGTTACATGCCTGTGGCATGATGGCCTAGTGCTAAATTGCCACACTAAATACATCGTAGTGATATGGCTGAACAAGTTTTAAAACTATGTTAAAAATCCATATTACACACACACACACACACACACACCTTTATATGTTCCGTTCCATTTGAGCGATCTGTAATTTGAAAGATCTCTGCTTCTGCCAGATATCTTCTTTTACAGTTTTTCTTGTCTCTTTTTCCGTCAGTGTTTCATCATGCGTTAATCTGAAACCGAAAAACGGATAAAAATTATATTTTGTCAAATTTAATGATGAATATAGAGTTCGTACGAAACTTTTAATTACATTCAACAGTTTTCAATGATCGTTATGTTCGAATCACGTGGTTCCTAATACAATTATAGCTGTATTCTAGTATATAATACCCTCGTTGAATTACACCTTACTTACCATTTTAGCTGCTTGTTTGAAACAACAAAGGTGAAAGAATAACCTGCACATTCTAGTAATATCAGTTGCTATTGGAAACCAATGCTGGACCCCAATCCCCACCCCAATACCACCCAACCCCATTTAAAGGATATTTATATTTTTGTGACACCTTAAATACAACGTCCAAGTCATTCGACCAGACACCAAAAATACAAATATATCACGGAATTATAGGAAAAGATGAACTATTTACCCAACCAAATACGTGAATATTATACAGTTGTCATTCTAATCTGTCTCCATTTTATTGCTTACAGAGTTAATATTTCGTTACATACTGGATGTCAATTTAAAAAAAATAAAGAATGCTGTAGAGTGAAACACACATAATAATAATACCTACCACTTTGTATGTGATTTGAAAGAAAATGTCCTCTTTCTTCCAACGGCTCTTTTCAAATGATGTAAGCTTTTTTGGGATGTTGAAAGCTGAAAGAAATGAAATGTATTTGCTAAAAACAAAGACATTGACCTGGCCGTTTTATGAAGAGTTTTGTATTTTTTGGTGACATGAGGAAAGAAAAAAAGGATATACATGATACTAATACTTGACACTTTTTACAGTTTATAGTTTGTATTTATCATACATACATGGATATTTCGACCGTATGGATATTTTTAGAACGATTATCGCATACATTTCCAATAGCTTGATCAACCACCTCGTAAATACGTATTAACATGGTTTGATAACGTTATTGTTGGAGTGTTTTCTAAGATGAGGTAACAATTTACCAATGCATGCATTCCAGAAGATTTATCTTAAAAGGACAATACTCCACTTATTACAAAGATATAAGGACCATCCCGCTACAAAGAAATAGCATCTTAATCTCTTTAATCTTTCAATATTCCCATTTTTTGCATCCCGAAACTAGTACCCCCTCCCCATTTATAATGGTTAACAACCAGAGATTCTAGACCAGATTAATGGTTTCAGTCCATTGTCTCCACCGCAAAAGCGACTATCAAAAACACCAAATGGATGATAGGAGAATCATTCGGGTAATAATGCATACCATTTAACAGTAATCATTATCTGTTCATTCTTGTTTTTTCGTGCCTCATATCATGAATTAAATCGCATAATGGTGAACTTAGCAAGCAAGTCAGATGTCAGTTATTTATACATACAATCATACATACAACCATCTGCTGGAAGCCTGATATTAGGAGCAAGCCATATATGCAACCACTTGTCTTAAGTTAAACTAGTGATATTATTAGCGGGGTTGTCTTCTAACTAACAATAACAGATCAAAAGAACAGGCTGATTTGTGATCATTGAGATGAAAAAATATTTACACATTAATTAAATCTATATCAATAATATATCTCGAATAATTTTAAGTGTATTTTAAAATCCGAACTTTAAAATTAAATTTTGAGATAAGCTTGCATAATGAACAGAAGTATACATGTGTCCATTTACTTCCAACGCATATATATGTATTATCCCTTCCAATGCGTACACATGACTTATCCCTTCCAACATATACACATGTAAGTATGCCCTATCAACGTCAAAATTGAAACGATTTGTAATTTCATTTACTAAACGTGGAAACATTTGAGCATGGTAAGCTGAATAGCCAATATTTAACATTGAAATATTAACATAACTTCATATAACGCCCTGATTCTTTAACTGATCTGCCTCCTTGTAATTAAACCTTGCTGGAAACGATATACTATTTGTATATTTGGCGTATCGTTTATTCATATGTGTTCCATGTTCGTCTTATGTAGACGGGAAGGATAATGGCAAGGTGTATTAGGTCCACGAGGCGTGCGCCGCAGTCTGTTTGTGATTATGATAATTATAAAACTGTGTGATAAAACAGGAATACGTCATTGAGAAGATTTAGTGTAATTTACATGATAACGAAATTTCAATACATGAAATATATGTATATATTCCTAAACTCAGACAGAGATAGCAAGATACCTCTTTAAGCAAAGGTCTCATCCTTGCAACGACGTTCATGGACCAGGCATTCAATTTTCTGGGTGAGGGGACAAAATGATAATTTCGTTCGAACCAGGATATTTCTTTTACTTCCTTTTACCTAAGGGCGATTCCTTATTTAAATTACAATTACAATGATGACTATAATGGCTATAATCCAATTGTTTTTCCTAAATATCGTATTAAGTATATTTGTTTCATTCCTTTTGAGATCCTGATATTCATTGAAAACAACATTATAGCCGGTCGCTCCCACTCGGTACATAATTGTAAGTCATATTAAAATCAATAGTCGCTGATAGATGGTGAAAAAAGTTTCTAGTCTGGAGTTAATGCAGTTTGAAAATAAATGTGCCAGGTATTTTGACAGAATTAAATTATCAGAACAGCCGTAGCCTTTAGATGTTGTGAAATGTTAAGCAACTTATTTTAATAAATCAGACAAATAAATGGCATAATTGGCGATTTATATCAGTTCATCCTGTCTACCTTCGTACCTTCATTTTCAGTTTTATAAAAATGTAGATTTCAAAACTGTACCATCATACAAATGTATTCTCCAAGAGATAATAAAGATAATTGTGTCTGTACGTTGGTCATAGTTAACACAAGCCAATCCAGATGCTACTGATTTGTTACCAGACAAGATTCTGCAATAATTATTGTCCTTGTTAAACAGTAGATTCGTTATTTGATCTTTCATAATTGTCTATATAGAAGTGTCGTTTAGGAGAACAGGAACATCCCTAGGGCACTCATACTATTGGACTATGAATTTGGTTGTATAAAAGTGGTCAGTTCTGTCCCTTGAAGAATCTTAGAAGTTGTATGTTTCAATTTAATAATTACATTTGTAATTATTTATAATTGATATATGTAGTGCCGGATTTAGGACAAATGAGGCCCCGTTACCTTTGAAAAATTCATCGTAACATATTTTTTTTTTGCCAGGAAGATGGGGGCCCCTGGCCAACGGGGCCCTGTGCTTAAGCACACCTAAGCATAATGGTAAATCCGGTACTGGATGTACGTGTTGAGCACAGTCGCTTTTGATCAGCGCAAACAGCTTAGTAGCTGTAGTGAAAGCAGAAGAAAAATCGAACTGTGTCGAAAACATGAGAATCAGTTTGCTGCTACTCGTCTTTCGCCTTCAGGATTTTAATATTTTGTTATTATATTGTTAAGTTTAAACTAAAACTTTACAAACCCGACCTCGAATTGGACAGAATACGAGTGGCGTACAGATAAAAAGAATTGGCTACATAGAAGCCATCAGGATGTGAAACGGAATGTGGCAATACATTATCACGCGTGATATACTGCTGCAAATTCAAAATTTTCATTTTCTCTGCTACATTTAGACACCGTAAGAATGGAACTGAAGTAATTGTTGGACTATTATGATCCGATAATACCATATTACAATTTCAATTTCATTTTCTTTGAAATGTCATCATCTTCATCAAATTTGCCTCTGTAAATTAGCTGGTTTTAGGAGAGAATGTGTCTTCAAAGTCAATAAAATGCCTGATTTTAAGGAACATTTTAGATTTTTAATTCCAGAAGAATTTTCATAATCAAACTTCATACAGTTAAAGAAGTCACGAACACCACGCTTCCCCAATACTAAATGTCTAAACAAAGTACAACGCAAACTATCATAGCGCTTAGTACAGGATTATGAAACTAAACATAAAGTTTAGTGTTATCACCTCAACTAAAACAGGGTGTAGTGTATTTTGCATACACACACACACACACATATATATATATATATATATATATATATATATATATATATATATATATATATATATATATATATACACACACATATATATATATACATACACACACACACACACACATATATAGATATATATATATATATATATATATATATATATATATATATATATATATATATATAAGGTGCAGGTATTTATCCCTTTTGCTTGCTTTATTTATTTTCCAGTCGCCAATTTAGGTTGAGGTCATTTTTATAAATAAACATTGGATATGAACAAAAGCAACGACATTTTTGTATAAATTTTGAAATTACAAAGCATACACGTCTTTTTAACCCCTTGATAACAATGGCGTATAATGGCAAAGTGAGTTGAAGTATGTATATAATGAAACAAATGACTTATTCTGCTTAAGACCTTTTCAGAATTAAACATCAAACAGTTTCAAGCTGCAAACGTAAAGGAGGTCAGTGCATGTCATGCATGATCTGCATTGAAAAGAAGAGAACTGAAAACTAACTCGGATGGGTTCACTGTACATTTGTTGCTGATGACGTAATCTCTCCTCGCCTCATCCTGCTCGGTTAGGGATAGCTCCAATGTTAAAAGAAAGAATCGAACACACACCACGAGCAAAGGCAACCATTGTCATACACTCATACTAAGAACTTTAAACTACTCGGACTCGAGCTCATCCCCAAACGAACTGCAGCATGATCGAAGGAAAGAGATTGGGACCCCGCCGTGGAACTAATTCGCTAGAACAGTAAAGACTTGCACTAACCTTGGAAAATACGCCCACTACATTTCTAATCAGAAATTATATATATATATATATATATATATATATATATATATATATATATATATATAACAGAAAGAGATAAAACTAACCCTGGGTCCCATCCAGTGTCCATGGATACATGCTGATGTTTATAGACGGTCTCAAAATATAATCACGCAAATAAGAGTTATAGTAGATTCAGACTAGGAACCTATCGCTATCAAGGGCATGCTTTTGTTGTGCCTCGTATACCACAGCTCTCTTCCACTCTTCCACTCGGCCATCGTCATCACGATAGAAGAAACGGGCTGAAGCGTATATGAACCAACTCAAGGGGCAAACGGACACGTATGTATGTATGTATGTGTATGCATGTGTATGTATGTATGTATGATAAGTAAATCTACTAAAATAACTGGATTCGATTCTTGATTTTGAACGTCTTTCTATCAAGGATCGGCAGTAATGTTATCAAACACCGAACAGTGTAAATTATTGCATGCCAACAAATAGAACACGTTTATATTATTTGAGGTAATTACCACTATGTCAGCTGCTCGGAATTGTAGTTTAGAATAAATGGAGGATATCTCATGGCATCCATTGGATTTATGTTTAAGATCATTTAAAAAATACTCACAGAAGTATTGTTAAGACATTTTTTTTATTGCTATTTTTTTAGCTGAGGCCAGGTCTCAGTTCTGAGGTAAATATATTTTTTCCGTGACACATTGTCGCTCATTAGCTTTTGTTAATGATCTTGGAATGAAACGTTTTCCCCACTAAAAGCATAATATGCTATCGTATCATGTCCCTCTCATGTGTTCAATATCATGGTCCTATCAATTGCATGGTCCTATCAAAACATGGTTCTATCAGCAAGGTCAAAGTTAAGTATGAAATTTACTCACTTTTTATATCTGGACTGTAACGCTAAAGTCATTGAAGGTAACTTACTTTAACTTATGTTTAAATCATAACTTCTTAATCTATGAATTATTTCCATGATATTTTCATCAACGTTTAGGTTATATATCAACTCTATTGTGTTTAACCTTTAGCTCACATATTCTCAAAGATAGTGAGATAAATAAAATTGATTTATGCTTAATGACCTAAAGTCATGTCACATAATTGACCTGTATGATCAAATTTGAAAGATCGATGTTATTTGTCATGGTTGCGTTGCAGTTCACAAACCGTTCAAGTAATGAAAATATAATATTTTGGATGGTGAGTATTGTGCCAGTATCAAGAACATATCTGCAAAGTTAAGGTAATATTCATCTCTTGGTTACTTTCTCGTGATGCCCTAGCTGTAATTTAAAGCCATTAAGAGCATAATTAAACAACGCTATATGATTTTATATATTTTACATTTTGCAACGTTCAAAAACTCTCAGCCTCAAAGTTATGGTCACATGCCAAACTGTATATATCTTCTGCCAAGTGCGGACCACTTGCCTCTAGGTTAGGCTCAAAGCAAGGCTAGACAAATCTAACTATGTGATTGCGTTTTCTGGAAGTTAACTTTCAATATATTGAAGATATTGTAACGAAACTTGAATCAAATATATATTAATATTATCGATACCATAGACATGACTTCAATCTCGAGGTTAAGGTTACAGCTAGGGAAAATATAGATCAGCATCTGACAATGTACAGGTACAATATTTGAACAAATGAAGGTATTGTATGCACATTTAGCCTACTTTTATATCTAGACTTGATAGTACCTCATGCATTCATTGGTCATGTTCTTTGCGCCAAAAGTTGTCAAACACATGGGAAGTCAATTGCCTGGTTCCTTATCTGGGCTGTTACTTTTTAACTATTTCATATATTTAGTTGACATTTTATCCAAATTCCCACTTTATGATGCAGCTGGCAGGTTTATAGCTGTAATATGAAGATCAATAGTAGAGAAACGGATACAATATCGCCGTATAATATGGTGCATGGTACTTATTTTACTTTATACCTTGTGGTTGTGTCGCATCTTACTGTTTTTTATGCCATCTTCAATATCAAAGTTGTAGAGTTTGAGAGAGTTTTTCTAATTGCTTTGGCCCCAACCCATATGACACTAATTTCAATTAGTGGGTGCTTTGAGTTTCTGCAATTTATTCACTTTTGTCATGGAATTTTCATTAAATGCCTGTGCATGCAGCTATACCAATATACCGTTGATAATGAAAGATCAGGAAAATCATGCAAATTAATAAATCAAGGTATTTGCATGCAGATTTAGCCTACTATCTATCTAGTATTGATAGTACCTCATGAATTCATTAGTCATATCCTTTGTCCCAATGGTTAAGGTCAAAAAGAAGGGATGTCAGGGGACTGCTTCCTATCTCGTCTACCAATTTTATACAATTTGATATATTTTTTCACATTTTATCAGGCTCCACACTTTAGGATGCAGCCGGCCGATTTGTAGCTCTAGAGTCAACGTAAATGGTAGGGAAAATGTTGCGAGATTGGCATATAATGTGATGTGTGGCACTCTTGCAACTTAAATCTATGAGGTTGTTTCACATCTCATTGTTTTTGCGTCATCGCCAGAACCCAAATTTTGTATACTTTTCGAGGGTTTTTATACATGCTTTGCCATCAACCCACGTATCGCTAATGCGATTTAAGTGGGTTCATTACGTATGTGCGACCTATCAACCTTTGTCTTGGAATTTTCATCAAATATGTTTGCTATATCAATATCTGGTTAATAATGCATACTAAGGATAATCATGTAAACATGCTGCATTTTATGAAGAAGTATTTCTTAAATAACTTTCCATTTTTTTAATATGACACATGCCAGTAGAAAATAACTCTTCAGATGAACATAATTGTGTAACACGCTTAAAATATGATTTGTGTGTCAGCTGATGGAGCTTCATCACGAGTGAGACATGACAGATAAAGTAAAATATATTATTCATTTATCATCGTTTATCCTGCATGAACTAATACAGTGACACAAATGAGTTCCCATGACAGTCACATCAAACATTAGCTTTGACATTTAAATAATTAACTATACTTGCTTAAACATACGTGGAATGTTTTAGCATGCCCTGGTTTTCATTGCTTCCATTGGAACCATTAAAACTATATAACAGACGTGTAGAAATACATATTTTCACATATAACACAAAAATACAAAGGCAACATGTTTATCAAATTATTGGAGGAAATATTTATCATGTCATAATCTACCAGCAAATGTGAGTTATTGGTCCCAACGAGAGCCAGGTGAGAAACACGTTTCACAACTTCCCCAAACTCACAACATTCAATGTTCATTGTGATCTGCTTAGTTGACGTTGTTTCGTATAGCCTCGATAGCAACCAATCATCTTTGACATCAGCCAGGTAGAAACTTGTTTTACTTTGTTCTAAAACTATTATGGCAATTAAAGTCCAATCTTGCAAAGAAAATAAGGATTTTTTTACGTTTTCTATAATTGCTGAATGTATGGAGAACAAACTAAATCTGCCAAGGGACAAACTAATTATTTTGGCAGAGGGGGAGTGGGCACCTTAAATTTATTTATTAACCAGAAATATTCTATTAATTACCTTAACAATGTTCTTTTTTCAACGAATATATTTCGATATAGTATGTTCTTTTCCACAAATTAGAGTGAAATGTTTTAAAGCTTTCTGAGGGCTCCAAATAATGTACTTTTGAGATTAAAATATTGCAGCCCCTCACCCGAAAATTAAATGTGCAGTACTTGAACTTACTGGAATGGGGAGAAAAATCTCTGAACTCTGTTCGACCAGATCTTACTATTATTTTTTAATAGTTATTTCAATTTAAACTTGGGACCATCGGTGGCTCTGTGGCTAGAGTGCTCGACTCACGACCGGAAATGTACGCGTTCGACTCCTACCATATGACCACCGTCGGTCAGCTACCTTGGTGTGTTGTTGGGCAATGCACTTTACTCCAATGGCCTAAGCACTAAATACCCTACTTTCGGCCAGGAAGAAACTTCTTTTAATAGTTGTTATACTCCGGTGACAATTGACGTAAAACTTTAATAATAAAAGAACAACAGTTGATATAATTGCTGTACGTATGGAGAAAATGAACCTGTCTGCTGTGGGACCAAGCTATGGTTTTGGCAGACTGGGACAGGACAACTTAGATTTATTTTCAAACCAAACATTTTTTCTCTATGACCTCGTGATTGTTTTTTCTTTTCAACTAATATAATTGGATATAATATGTTCTATTCCAAAAATTAGAACGATATTTAAAAGCGGTTTAAATAGTTAAAATTATTTAGCCCCTGACCCGAAAATTAAATGGACAATACTTCAGCTTTTTGCAACGAGGAGGACATTCTCTGAACCAAGTATAAACTGTAGATAATGTTTTACTGTTATTTTAATCTAAGTCTGGGAGATGGGGTGGCTCAATGGTTAGAGCGACCGACTCACGACTGAAAACTGTGCGTTCTAATCCTATCATGGAACCAGCCTGAGTCAAGGAACGTGGTATGCCCTTGGGCAAGGTACTTTACTCCAATTGCCTGGCTCTAAATAACCTAATTGTGTTGATGTGTCGTAGATCACCAAACCAAACCAATCTAACCCAAATCAGCCATACTTGATTCTCTTAAAATACATTTCGTTTACCTTTCAAAATTCATTCAGTTTTTGAAAAGATAATCAAGCGTCACGACTTGTTCAAAATATTTCGGTTTATAATATCATGACATTCAGTTGGCGGTATATGGGATTTACTTTATCCATCTATGTCTGGTGATCCATCTATCTTGCTTGTTCATGCTAAAAACCCTTTTAACTATGGGTGAATTTGGGATCATTGTGCATGTGTACCATATGATTAAACATATAAAAGTGTCATCTTTGTAATATGCTATTTTACGAGAGAGAGAGAGAGAGAGAGAGAGAGAGAGAGAGAGAGAGATGAGAGGAAGTAAATTTTCAATCTGTAACGTTTTGAAATGACCCCCATTTTCCCATTACAGAACAAATTACGAATTACGTGCTATATCCACTGCTCTAAAACTGCGTTTAAAAGCTTTTCTTCAAGAATAGTACATTAGTGTGTATTAAAATTATTGAATCGTTTCAGCGACAGCAACACATGGTATTTCATAATCAAATAAATTAATGTAAAGGCATCAACATCAGCTATCGCGCCGTGTAAGCTTTAGCGTTTAATTTTGATTTGTCACGTGATCATATTACGCAAAGTCAAGGTTAATTTTTAGACGAGGAAAGCCCTGTGTATCTCGATGTTTGTCCGTTTTGAAATGCAATTGTCAGCTCTATTAGACACAACAATAACTCAATAATATTGTTTCCGACATTTCGAATCAAACAGGAAATGAAAGCAAAAAAAAAATATGTGAAAATGCATGAAATAGAGCCTATGTAAGAGTTTCAAGAACTGTTGAATCTTTTTAACTCTTTTTGTCTTGAACCAGCCGGTTTTATTTTATCTCAGTGGTTATTTTCGTATTTTGACACCTCCCTAATATATAAAGCAGAAGGCATGAGCCAAATTATCATAAGCCTAGAGCTTATAAAATCACAGAGAAGTTCAATCTGTAATGTGGTTTACATTTACTTTGAGTTAGGCTTGAAATGTATATATATATATATGCTTATATGAACAGACAATAAGTAATACAAAAGATTGAGAAGCAACAAGCTTTGTAAGGTTCAATAAATAATTCATTTTCCACGAGTACGAAGTGATAAATGTTAAACGAACTTACGATATGGCGAATTAAATCCAAATTAATCCTTTAATTACTAAGACAAGTCCTAATGAATAAAGTTATGAAAAACTTTAGCAGTATTCCAAAATAAATGAAACACCGAAACTGTTGATGGTCTGCATCGTAGTGATGTGACAATAATATTTTGTTGAAATACAATAATTCGATCCAACAATTTATCCATGCTTAAATTTCACTATAAATACTACGATCAAGAGTATTATTTTTGAGCACTTTGGGTTTGCAGAGAAGACTTATTGAATGAAAAATCTTTGAATAAATAAATTCCAGCCAAATAAAATAGTAGACACAGCATTAAAACAACTGGATATGCGCAGATCGTACAGCATGAATAAATAATTTTTCCAGTAAACAGCAGACTTCGATGATGTCTAAATATAGCTTGCTAAGCCCTGGAATAATAACGGTAATCTACATTGCTTGAAGAAACTACCATTTTGCAAATGGATTCTCTACAATATCGGAGGAACACTTTTCATGTATCTCCAAATAATGTATCCTTTGCGGGTCAAATCCAAGTCACATTATGTAACTTTTCCTCCCACATTACTTGTTTTAGGAATAAAGGGGATTAATATAAATACCAATAGTATTCTTTCGTGGTTTTTACATTTTCGCGTTCCTGGTATAAAATAACCTGTGGCAGAGAGGAAAAGAAAGAATATAAATTATGTGTCGGGAAATGAGTTTTCAATGGAAACGGATTATTTATGCTGATAGATGCATATCTTAAAAGCATCTTGTCACTGACAGAGTCCTTCATAAATATTAGTGCTTCGTAGTTAGGTCACATGAAGCAAATGGAAACTCAATTTCTCTGGGTGGGACGCCCACGCCCCACCCAAAATATCACCTCAAACAATTTGAAGTATTGTTTTATTTTGTGTGTGACCTTAAAACAGCGTCCAAGTCATTTTGATTACAAAGCATGTAAAAATCACACAATGAATCAAATAAAAATTAATTATTAGTCCAAACAAACATTAGTTTTCTGTTTCCATTGTGTTGCTTGCACTTGTACTATTTCGTTACCCACACTATGTAAAAGAATGAGAGAATGACGAATAAGGGTAGAGACAAATATTGGCACAGAATGACACCCAGCAATTTGTAAAGAATACGGAAAATTGTAAATTTCATTTCGCTGTTCTCCTTTCATATAAATTAGGCATACTTTCGGTCGAAACAAACTCAGCATTTATATATATATATATATATATATATATATATATATATATATATATATATATATAGAGAGAGAGAGAGAGAGAGAGAGAGAGAGAGAGAGAGAGAGAGAGAGAGAGAGAGAGAGAGAAAACACTAGAGTATTGATATTTGATGGTTACGATTTGTAGCATTCCAGTTAGGTGAAAATCCTGGAGAAATATTTAAAGGATAAGAACAATGCAACTGAAAACATCCACATGCAAAACTGGAAGATTCAAGAACTATAACATGGAAAGGAATCAATCGAGGATTATCAGGTGGTAATAAAAGCGGTATCGATACTATGGTGGGTAATCATGACATGGATGGGCTCTTTTCCAAGTTACTATCATGTTACCGACTATGCGCCGGAAAAAGGTAAAGGAGTATCCAAACGAGCCTTGTTACTGTTTTGCTGATGAATGGCTTTGAACGCCAGGCTCACATTGCTAATACTGGTAGAGTATTTGAGGGAAGGATCGGGTAGAAGGTAACATATGAAAGTGCTGAGTAAAATGGTCCACAATTGCTTGTCTCGTTGGTGAAATCTCAAATTGGCGATGGCAGTTCCGATGACACAATGTACCACAAAGAATGTGCAGAAAAATACGAGGTTCGAATTAGGCACCCGTTCTCCGCACCACACCTATAAAGGGATCTTTTGTAGATCTTGAAGAGAAGAACTCGGAGCTCGGAGAAGGAGTGGTCGCTGATGTTGATGCTGTGTTAAACAATGACGATGGTCATTTTTTTTCATAGTTGATGAATTGCGATACAAGAATCAAAACTCGGGATATATTCTTTTCAACGCACTTTCACTTCCTTGAGACGTTGTTTGCCAACCTTTTCATGACGTACACGTTGTCGTCTTTTCTTGTCATTCGCTCTAACTCGAGCAAGTAGAAGGTTGCTTTCAACACTTCACCGTTCATGTCTTCTAATTTATAGAGTGGAATATAACGGCCACGCACTCGTCCAGTGACACGAAACAATTCATTGGTCCATTTCAGTAAAAAACCTGTCAAAAGTGTGTTTGGATTTGCCGATGCAAACCGGATCTCAAGTCGTCAACAGTCCACGTTTATTTGGGATGGGAGATAGGGACATACCAAACAGGCGCTGAAACACATGTCACTTAGTTGTCGGTATGCTTGGTGGGATAATATATGTCTCTTTTGTTCAATTCCTTTTTAAAAGCTTGACACAGAAATTCGGCGCCTTTGTCTTTTTCCAATCGGAGAGGGTGAAAATCACTTTGCTTCAAAACCATTTGTAAGCTCGCGCTAACTCGGAGCTCGTTTTGGAAAATTTGGTACAGAGGTAGTTGAAACAAAACACGTATTTGCATTCGCGATTGTAGATGGCCAAATGTCTTCCACTTTGGTTGGACTTCAACTTTTGATCGAATGGGTTTGTGTCACACGAAGGTTCTTGTTCTTGTAACCATCGTTTCACCTGAGTTAAGCGTACACTTTCAGTTGGGTTTTGGAAGCATAGTACAGGTTTTAACTCCTTCGAAACCAGCAGGATTAGTATGATTGTATTATCTTGGGTGGTCTAAGGTTGACATTGCCGGGGTGGAAGTGGGAGACAAGCGCCCCACTCCTCCAGAAATGCCCCATACGGCTTGCGTCTCTGATTGCCTCTGTCAACTAAAATCCAGCTCCTGGCCCTCGCGAGTGGCTTAGATTTTAAGTCCGGCCGACAACGTTTTCGACTAACAGGAGAAGGGGTGAAGGCGGGCTACTGGCGCCTTAAAACCAGTTTCTTCGGGTAGATGAGACTCGTAAACCTCGGATGGTATCTCATCTAGGAGAAGGACAATTCCAATTCCAAACCTCTGCTGCCTTGTGGATATTCCCACTCATGGGAAAGGCTAAGGGAGTAAATCCCGACAGAAAATCTGGAGACGGAGTACCTAAGGAGGTCTGACATTGACTTCTACGTCATTCCGGCAACTCCTGCGACGCCGTTGATGCCAAGCTGTATCGGCATTCGTCGTTCGCTTGGGCCCAACACCAGCGTGGAGTGGGGGGACCTGCTGCATGGACAATAGCTGATTATCTATACCACCCTGCTCAGGCTTCGTAGCTCCACTGTAGCTGACGTTGGGAGAGATCACTAGGTCTCACTGGAAAGCTACCGCCCGCCTCAAGCTGGGCAGCCCGCAGTCAGTAAGGTGCTGCCCGCCATGGCCTGCCTGCTTCACTAGGTGCGTGGAGCTTAGAGAACGATCTTGACAAGTGGGCCACAAAACTCCGCACAAGGAAAGACTCAAAGAAGAAATACGAAGACTCCAGCTTTTTGTTTTTCAACCTGCAACATCAGGACTATGTGTCCTGGATTGACCTCTGACCTACAGCAGATCGGCGATGCACGGAAGACAGCCGTCATTAACAGAGAACTCTCCCGACTGAAGATCGACATTGCCTGCCTCCAGGAGACCCGACTGGCTGACAGCGGCACCATAAGGGAAGCCAATTACACGTTATTTTGGCAGCGGAAGCCCTCGGATAAACTAGGCAGCACTGTGTAGGCTTTGCCGTAAAGAACACGCTAGTGTCCTTCATTGAACCTCCGTCATCAGGTGCTGAGAGAATCCTTGTCCTCCGGCTGTCAACATCCTTAGGCCCGGTCAAAATATTCAGCGTGTACGCCCACCCCAACCCTCTACTCCACCCACGAGTTTTATGAGGCTCTGGATCAGGCAATATTAGAATCGCCAACAATGAAGCCCTTTACCTACTAGGATACTTAAATGCTAGAGTGGGAGCAGACCATGAGGCCTGGTGCACCTGTCTCGGCTTTTACGGAAACGGAAAGATCAACGAGAATGGTCAGAGACTGCTGGAGATGTGCTGCTCCCACAGCTTATGTGTGACAAACACTTTTTCAAATGCAAGGAGATCCACCAGGTGTCATGGAGACTCCAACGTTCACATATACACATATACAGCACAGTGTGCTTCAATGCCGTAACATCCAAGGTCTTCCCAGACATCAGCGGAGTCAAACAAGGCTATGTGCTTGCGCTGACACTCTTCGCCATATTCTTCTCCATTCTTCTCGAGTAGGATTTCAAGGACTGCAGCGAGGGAATGTAAATCCATGCCAGGGCTGGGGGCAAGCTGTTCAACATTGCCCGTCTCCGTGCTAAGACTAAAATCATAGAGGTACTTATCTGTGAATTGCTCTTCGCCGACGATGCAGCCTTGACCTCACACACTGAAGATGGGCTTCAGCAGCTGGTATGCTGCCTCTCCCACGCTTGCAAGGAAGTTGGCCTGACCATCAGGTTGAAGAAAGTGAACGTCATGTCGCAGGACGCAGATTCCCCTCCCTCTGTCACCATCGATGGGTACAAATTGGAAGTTCTCGAGAACTTCCAACATTTCCAGCTCAATCTCCGTTGATTCTGATGTGAACGGCAGGATTGCCAAGGCAGCAGGAGTGATGGCCAGAGATAACCAGATGATCTGGAACAACCTCAATCTCACCGAGAAGACCAAACTGCGTGTCTACCAAGCCTGCGTGCTCAGCTCACTCCTCTACAGCAGTCAAACATGGACCACCTATGCAAGACACGAGAGGAAACTCAACAGCTTCCACCTGAGATGTCTGCGGAGGATTCTGCACATACAGTGGCAGGACAAATTACCCAACACAGATGTTCTAGAACGCGCCATGATCAACAGTATGTTCTCCATTCTGAGTGAGAGGCGCCTTCGCTGGCTTAGCCATGTCAAGAGAATGGACCTAGGCCGCATTCCCAAGGACCTGTTATATGGCGACTTAGCAGAAGGTGCACGACCGACTGGACGACCACGTCAGCGCTACAAAGATGTTTGCAAGAAGGACATGAAGACGGCCAACATCAATGTCAACAACTGAGAGAGCTGTGCTAACGACCGTTCCACCTGGAGTCTAGCTGTTAGGCAGGGAGTACATCAGTGGAAGAAAGAAAAAGAAAACAAGATGAAAAGATAGCTCGAAAGAAGGATAAACAAAAGCTTATTCTGGAGCAACACCATTGTCTCCCGTAGACGGAAAGTTGCCAAGATATTATCTTGGAAACTGCTTGGCGTGTCCGACATGCCAGGGTAGTAGAAGTCATGGGTGGTGGTTGTGGCAATGGGATATTTTTCTTGCTTTCTTTTCTCGCTTCTGGTTTCCATTCTTTCTTTTTACTTCTGTAGAAGGTGGAATGGACATTATCTTTCTAACGCAAGGTTTGAGTTCTTCTCATTGGGGTCAAAAAGGACGCTGGAATCTTAATATGGATAGGAGCTGACTGAGTTTGAAAAATGTCATGTGCGTCATTTGTGGTCACTAGGGGTGGTGGTCGCGAGTGACTCTTCATAATGGTCATACAATCTTTCACTGTCAGTTTAGATGTTTCGTCTAAAGATTCCTGCAACATGGGGGAATTTCGAAACTACGTCTTATAATATAATATAACCATTGTTTTAGAGAGAGAGAGGTCTCAGTTTTGGGCTTTTAGACTTGGTATCAAATTGTTTTCTTTGTTGTAGCCAGAGTTTGAGTTAATTATCTTCAGATTATTTGGATTTCAAAAAGGATTAATTATATATAACTTTTTCAAAGACACTGCTTACAAATTGTATTCTGATTTCCAACACAGGAGTGATATTTACAAGGAACTGTAAACAACAACATTTTATAGGATACGGCTTACGTCGTCGCCTTCCATCTTTGATTCTTCGTCGGAATTCGAACTTGAATTGAGTAGAATATTTTATTATTAGGACTTTTGCAATTTAATTCATGGATTATTCATGGATTATTTTTGAATTTGATTCTTGAAACTATAAGTTCCTTATTTTTTCATTTTTAATGATTTTTTCCAGGAAAATATCTTTGTTAAATTTTAAAAAAGATTGTTGTTTTCACTTATTCTGTGTTGCTGTTTATTCGAGCCTAAACACGTAGCACTGACAAATCGGTGCTATCCATCAAAGATTGTAATTCGTGTTGTAACTGTGCCGTTTCGGTCAGATGTGAATTGGGAGCTAAATGAGGGGTCCGTTGTCATTGCCAACGATGGAATTTTATCCACCGTTTGTAGCGCACTAAAGTCAGCTTCCGTCTTCCCATGAGATTCCAAATCAAAATACATGTATGAGGCCTTTCCACTGTATGAAAACCATACTGAGAAGTTTATACAAATTGGCCTTTAGAAATTTGATAATCAGAAGTAGAAAGTGTGCAGAGGTGTATATACATACTGTCCACTCATTAAAGACATTGTTGAAACACCCATCCTATCTTGCACAAGATTCTCTGCAGGTGTTGTGAGACGTAGTGCTATTTATTGCAAGTGTTGGAATTGGGTTGGACAAATGATTTGTTCATGTCGGTATGGTGCAAAGAGATTTGCAAAGTGCTTTCTAATTACATTGGTGCGAAAAGAAGAACATTTGACATTAATAGTTGGATATGTTGCAGAATTATACATTTTAACTCTACCCGTGCTACACGTCGGAGTGAATAGAACAGTACGTTTATTCAGTACGATAATTTAATTTCCGATATTTCGATTTAATTTTTTCAAAAATGGGATATTGCAATTATTATAACCATAAGTATGGAAAGCGTTTTGGAAACAATTTAAGATGAAAGAATATAGTGGAATGAATATATGAAACAATTAATTTTCATTACATTGCTATTCATATTATTATTAGCATTAGTAGTATTTTTATTAGTAGTAGTATTTTTCAGGTCTCCAAATGAACCTAGAGAATAATGGATGGAAGCAATTCCGCGTATTATAGCGACGTATCTCTTAGATTATGCAATGTCCTGGAGAAAGTGGGACTGAAGGAGGATATACGTTAGAAGGTGGATTAACACGATGCTTCAGGCAGACAAGATTGCCACTATGGTTTATAAAAATCCTCTTCATATCTTCGGGAGTCAGGCTGAGGCTACCACCACCCAAGGACTACAGTCAGACATAAAATTAATTCATGGTTGTTATCACATCGGTGTGCTGCAGAGTCTCCCGTCCTTGGAAACATTTAAACGTACATACATCATGGTCAGTGATGCGATTACTCCACCAAGGTATGTCAAATTACAAGCATTGTGCAGAGATTCATCATTACCAATCTTCAATGCGCAAGGAGAATGTCACTTGTTGAATTCATTCGGTCGTTCTGTTTTATGCAGTCGTAATTTCTTTTCCGGGAGCGATACGGAGCGGCATGGTCCAGCCATTAAGAAACGCATAAACAACAGATTACGTTCATTCGATGGTGTGCCGGCATTGAAATTCAGTTCTTGGCCTGGTCAGGCCTCTCAGTGGGAAAACAGAATCAACAACTACCCATCTCAAGCAAATATAGCTCTTATCAAGCAGACCGGTGCTCTACTGGTTCCAGTTGGTCATCCACTCAGTCCAGAGAATCATCTGGAGTGGAGAATATCCATTTCATATGTAGAAAAAAATATTGTCTGGAAATTCAACTCAACTTAATACAAATGCTATGTTTTGCTGAAATGATCAAATACGATTTCGTACAAACAATTTGTGGAGAAAAAGCGTTGAGCAGTTATTACTGCAAGACTTGCGTATTCTGCGAGTTTAGAAAGTACACCGTCTTCCCTGTTGCAAACCGAAAATCTGTTATTGTGTGTTGAGCTATGTTTGAGAACACTGTGCCAATGGGTTGAAAATGGTTACTGCCCAAATTACTTTATACCAGGAGAGAACATGTTCCATGGTCAAGTGTATGGCCATATTCAAGTTCAGTTGCTAGCTGTTATACATGCTCTACAGGAGGGAAAATATCTCCTCAATATGCCATGTGATGATATAAGTCAGAGACTGACTCGTCTTTGTCAGACATCTTTAATCGATTCAGTGATTCGGGCAAATCTATGGGGCTAGCAATTTGTTATTTAATTGGTAGCATACAATGTTTTAAGATGACATTTACTTGCCTAGATCTGGTTAACAAAATTGCTTTTGTGAAGAAGTAAGATGCACACATACAGCAATACGGGCTGTACTTCATATGTTTTATTCCTCTATTCTTGGATCAGATCTGGCTTCCCAGTGTTTAGCACAGGAAGTAATTGACCATGAAAGTATTGACATCGCTCACGAGCTTCACGTGTTGGGCTGCTCGTCTGATGTGGCCTCTGGAAGACTGAAACTGGCTGCTTTTTATTTGATGCAGGACAATTTCTTCATGGCAGAGAATGTTTTCATCAGACGCAAGAGAATTACACATGCCTCGTCATGGATGTCGGTACTGATACCTCAGAACATGCTCTTTGTAAAATATTGGAGGACAAGCTCTCAGCAGCCGAGTTTGTGAGACAATATTTTGTCTTTCCAATATCTTATATTCAATCAGAGATTAATTGCATGCCTAAAGCATTAATTCAGGAGATGCTCCTATCTAGAGGTCCACACATCGATGCCGTCCCTCATTTCCAGTGCGCTTGTGTTGATCCAAAAATGTTCTTGCAATACCTTGAGTGCCAGTATTGCTACCAACAGGGCAAAACTTCACACAAGATGGCCGCCTTCGAAAACATGCTGTTGTTCGTATATTACAAACATCTAAGATGCAGAGACTTGGTTCTAAACCTGCTGGCATGTTGTTTGAAGCAGGATTGGGATGTATATTTTCGCATGCAATGTACTCGCGCTTTCTAAATTGTGTGGTCGTAGGTGAACTGGTCCACTTACTGTTATATGTCGTTAATCATGATGTTAAACAGAGTTTGGCACGGTACACTGCCCTGTAGAGTTCCATTTGTTTGAACTTCTGAAAGTCGGTTACCAACTTGTTTTGATTTCCCGAACATTTACGAAATGTGTTATCCATTTATGTATGCGACCTGATTAAAACTGTAGCAGTTCAACTTTGCAACCAGTCCTTGTAACAGAATTGAAACCGATTGGAATTTGGACTATATGAATAACACAAACGCAATGTGTGTGAATGACGAGACTTGTCTTATGTACGATTGGATGATGGCACAACAATAATAAATGAAACAATATATGCAATACCCGACTCTCGCACACATTCTACGAACATTCACAAAAGAAAGAAATATTCATATCTATATTTATATATATCCCTATTGATCATGTCGAGGATTGACATGATGACACAGGGCTGAAATTACCAATGATAATGATGACGACGGTTCACATAACCGATCTGCTATATAAAACGAAACAAACCAAAATATCCAGTTCCGACCCACGCAGGGTGCACTCTGGTCCAACTTCCCACTTTGAACGAAAAAAGACCCACACAATATCACAGTTCCAATTTCGCTCAACTTCCCAAATTCATACAGGCTCAACTTCACCCTCCACCAGTTTCAGTCTGTCGCAGCAACACCTACTACAAGTTTCAGTTTGGAGCAACAACGCCTCCTAACAGTTCCAGTCTGGTTCACCTACACTTCCTCCTCCACCAGTTTCAGCTACAAATGGATGAAACTGGTAGCTTATAATACGAAATAAGGTATCACACAAAATACTCAAATATATGCATATGAAATGACTAAATATCCACTCAACAAATGCCTATAGTCCATTTCTTTATGTCAATATCCCTAATGGTTTATACAAACAAAACAAAAAATACGTTAAACCCGCACTCTACGTGTAACTTTCTACTCCGTGTCCTACACGTGAAAAGGAATTCTAACAGTGAATTGTCTGTTAAACGTGGTTATTTTATCTGTCGAAGCTTTATCAAATTTACGATAATAAAAAAGTATGTCACGAACACACTGAAAAGCATAAATATACAAGGGAATCAAAATTATTTTAACAGCTGTCACTTACCCCTATGGCTGTAGTTCTGTGGTTCCAAACCGTTATTGGTGCGGTCCCTCTCATAATCATTTTAAAGTGGACCACCTATTGCGGAAAAAAAATTTAAAAAGATTTTATGTCTGTATGTTGAACCATTTACTATGTTTGTGCATGTGTAAATATTGAATAGAAGTTTGATAAAATTTTATGAAATGTTGATTAGAGTTTATGCACCACCGTATACTATAGTTCCAGTTGAATTATATTTAGTTTAACACAGACTGGTTTATTAAGTCTTCTTTAATTAGTGATCTTTGCCAGAGTTTGTTAGTGTTCAGTGTTTGTTATATCCATAGTGCTATATTGTTTTGTATGCTTATTTGTGTTTGTGTTTGGACGACGCTGAAAGATTAAATCTTTTTCGAGTTATTTTAGCAGGGCTATCTAATGATAAAAAATAATTTAGTAATCTGGTAGGACTTGTACTCCGCACTATGGGAGTTTTAGCCTTCTACCAGATTCCTATTTATTTATTCGTTTGTAAAAAAAGGAAGAACAAACTAGAAAAACTAACAAAGATACAAAAATTGTATGCGTGCATGTTCTGTATAATGGTTCCAAACCGACACTTCGTGACAAGATCCAAGCAATGATAGACCGCTTGTAGTAAAACCTTACTATTTATACTAAATGAAAAAACAAAAATTTCAAGAACCAACGGTAAAGTACTCGTGCATGTCGATAAACATGGGCATCACGCTACGAACGACCTACAGCGAGATGTTTCTCATTCAGTGACTATAATTCAAGGTAATGAAAACAACCTACTCTAGTTAACGCTGAACGCGTCGACAAAGTCAAATATACATTGTCATCGTTTAATGCATAACCGAATTAGTTTCTGCATTATTCTGTAACAGTCCTTTTGTTCACAACAGATCATAGGTTGTTTAGGACTGAGGAAACTGCGATTAGGTTTTGGTCATATCATCAATTTCGTTTTGCATTGATAGCCACTTTTATGCTTAATTACAAGCGTACAACTTAATATTATGGGGATCTTTGTTGAGAAACTCCTTTTGCTTCATGCTAGCAAGTATTTACATTCTTGGTCAGTGCTTCGGTCTGCTATACATCATCGTCTCCATAATGGTACAGATATTTTTAGTAATGGAGATTTGTCTCTACGAGTTTCCATCTACCGGATCCTTACAGGGTTTTTGGATACAAATTACAATTGCTTATTTCCAACTTGCTGGAATCACTCCCGATCTCCATATCGATTTCAGCAGATCCAAAATTGCGGAGATTTTTAAAAAAAATACATTTGATAGCCCAGCGTGTCCTCCCTTACCCGCAAGTAGTGTTTTTTCTTTCTTTTTCGGATCAGACCCTTCTTGAATATTGAAGACAGTACACTAGTTTATCAACGACTATAGGGTACATCAATAAAGTATTCCTTGAAAACTTGTCTAGACTAATGCTGATCCAACTTATGGTCCGGATGGGTTAACTATGAACAATCATCTAATTCTGGCATACAAAACAAAATGCACCGAATCTACATTCCATTGCAAAAGTATAGCCATTAGTGCACTCTCCATTCACGTTCTTAGTACGATTTAATGTACTGAAAATTGTTCTATTTAGTGGGAAATTACTTGCAAAATATTTACTTATGAGCTAATTATTAAACAGGTACTAGTTAAGTCTATTTTATGTAATTTGCACCTACTTAAAAGGCCAACAAATTTTGAAACAAATGACTAAAAATCATAAATATTTGGCGATGAAGGAAAGCGTACCATCTCTGATTTATTGTAACTCAACAAATACACCTTATGGTCTTTAATGGGTTTTGTTATTTCACATCCCTGATAGCATGAATGTATCATCCCCCACTGGGTACAAGTGGCTAGTTAACATCTTTATAAATTTGAAGTACAGCCGCTAAAAGTAGTAGGAAATGCATATGTAACCCTCTATCATAAGCAAAAATAATTAAGTTTATTAAGAAAAGGTATCTTATGATTTAAGACATATATGTACAAAACCATCTGAAATAATTAAAACCAGCACCATAATAATATGCTCCTCCAATACAATTGAGCCTCATATTGTGCATCTCTAGAATGACCGTGATATATAACTGTTGTTGTTGTTGTAGGGTTTAACGCCATTTTTCAGCACAAGATAGGCTATACAAGGCGGACATTATGACTGGTGGAGGAAGAACCCTGGGGAACTCCGGAAAGAACCACCGACCCACGAGAAGCTACTGGCAAGATTTTTCACGTACGCACGTTAGCCGAGTCTGAGACTCGAATCCACGGAGACAGGGGTGAGATGGCAGTGACTCGGAACGGTGAGCACTTTAGAACACTCTGCCACTCGGAGCCCCGATATATAACTGAATGTTAGGCCACCGAGTGGAAGGTGTGAATGATCGTGTTGCCAATCAATTGTGGTTAACAAATATAAAATATAATGTATCTTTTCTTGGAACTATTTTGGAGACAATACCGTTTTTCTATCACATTGAGAGAGATAAAATGATTGCTATTTAATATTACCATCGTGTTAAATAAATTAAATTAAAAGAGATGGATACTGTTTACCGTAAGTACAACAAAAACCTTAGTATGACAAATATAAACAGGATATCCTTTATCCTCCAGTTAGTTGTTCTCTCTAGCTTAGTGTTTCGGCTTATTTGTCAGTTTTGTTGTCATCAGACTAGACAGAGACAGAGAGAGAGAGAGATATCTGAATCCATGAAGGTAAAACGGACAGACTCACCAACATCTACATATATATATAGTGGTTAACGGTTATAAATGTGTGTGTATGTGTGTTGTTTTGGATCTGAGTTGAAAACATTGAAAAAACACGGAATCCCTGATCTTTATCAGGTAAGTTATTAAAATATAAGTAAACATACACATTTGATAGGGTAGGACCGATATCCTGGTCCTCTTGTTGTGTGTTAGGTTTGTAAATTTGACAATTAATTTAGGCAAAAGAGAGTTTTACCGTGCTTGTGTTATACTTTAGGAAATTCTGTGGAACACAGTCAAGTTGAACATGTAGCAGTTACGGTCAATGTTATCTCTGATTTCCCAATGGTTATCAGAGCAAAGCAAGTGATGACATTTCGGGGTATGGTTAGATAATATCTTTAATTTGTTTTCAAATGAATCTGTAATTGATGAATCACTGAAAAATGTGTTTGAGTAATAAATCTAAAAAATATCTGAAAGCTTTCGATAAATTAAAGGCCAGTCATAAGGATACACCAATTCCTTAAGCTTCAGATTTCAATCATTTAAAATTTCTATTGATGCAGGTGATGTTTGTGCTGGTAGAGTATTGATTCATGAAGAAAAAATAGTTTGGCTCATCCTATGTGCTATTTTCTAAAGAAAACATTTTAAAAAATGTACGTGTAGATTTAGTTCAGCCTCTTCTCCGATTATTGTATTCAGTGATCACAATCCTTTTACTTTCATGAACAAAATGAAATAACAAAAGTCAAACATTGTAAAGAAGGAGTTTAATGTGGCGGTAATACAACATTGACATTAGGAACATCAAGGTTAAAGCTAATCTGATTGCAGATGCCCTCTCACGTGTATAGAAATACTATACTGTTTTATTTTGCACTTATTTTGTATCTTTCATGAGGCATGCTCCTATGCAATTGTACTACTATTTATATTTGATTACTACGTAAATAAAGACTATTCTATAATTCTTTCTTTTGATTATGAAAGGAGGTGTTACCTACATCTAAATTTTGTGTACATATGGAATGTCCATGATTGTAGATCGTAATGGTAATTTTGTAAACAATATAATACATCGCTTGTAGACTTAACTTAAAGATATTGATTATTTGTGAACAAAATGTTTATTTCGATCTGAGTTCAGAACATTGCTTGTTCACTTGAATAAACTATGGTCAACCTTATTTGTGTCTGATAGTTTGTTAAACTTTAAGTATAGAGACCTGACCTTGTTTACAAATTTCATTGGACAATGACCCAAATCATGTGTCTCTTATTGTCTGAAGTTTGTATAGAAGGGTTTTAGTCAGCGTAAGTATTTTTCCCATCTTCATATCAGCCATTGTGTAATCAGTTTTCGTTGTGTTCAGTTATAGTTTAAGATAATGCATTTATTTAACAAATGTTATTTGCAACCATAAAGTGCATATTGACTTTGGACTAAACCATTTGTTGGGAGTATTATCAATTTATTCAGGGACAATTTTAATTACATCATTTTGGTACATCAATGTTATTGTAGCATCAGCTACTGACATATCAGAACATTCAATAGTAAAATTCATTCAGAAAACTATATAATTTTGGACTGGTGATATAATTTGTGGTATTGCTTCACAATACTTTATGTTCATTTTAAATTTTTAATTTGTGTTCTAATGAAATAAATTATTTTCTGATGTGTGCTGAAATCGCTGACGCTTGCCTTTATTTTACTTGGTTTATGACCAATGAGTCGTAACAATATACCTTGATTGTTTTTCTTTACCTGGACTTAGAATTGAAGATATTTGCGAGATATAGAAGTAGCTTGATGGGGTTCAATAACGATATTACGTTTTAGTTAGGAAAGTGTTTTTCGCGGCATCAAACACAGAACCAATAGCATAACTATTACCAAATAATCCTTGCCAATAAATATTTCCAACTAGAATGCCCTACCACTGTACATTTTGTACCACTCTTGCCCTGTTCATATAGTGTCCCACCTCTGTACATAACCACTCAATCCCGTAAAAGGAATTACCTTTCAACCTGCTTACAAGAAAGGAAAAACATGTTACCTACTCAGTCTACAGAGAACATAAAATGAATTAAACTCCATATGGAAAGAACAAAAATCGTCGACTTAGTCGAGGGTGATTGGTTGTGTGTGCATGCAGAAAAGGCGAGTCTCAGGAGGGACAAATAAGAACAATGTGTATATTCTTTCTCAATATATAATTACACCCTATAGTATCACTTATCTGTATGCAGGATGTGGGCCAATATGTACAAAGTGCAAGGACATAGCCGATAAACTTCATGTTGTGTCAGATATACGAATACCATCATGTATAGCTGGGACGGATTTTGAGAGGGAACGGATAGGGAGTTTGGACTACTAATCCCTTTTTTCATTGAACGCTTTATACATTGTGATGGTAAAAACAGAATGTATGTATGCATGTATGTATGTATGTATGTATATGGGACAAGTTATTTTTCTTTGCATGAACATCGTCCTAAAAGCAAGCAATATTCGTAATTCTGCACATATCTGATCAAAAACAGTTACCTGCTTTCTGGCAACCTGTCAGTAAAATTATCATATGAATAGCCTCTGTCAAATAATAGAGTCAATTTGAAACGCATTACTGCACTGATGGATAAATATGTAAATGACAGAACTACAAAATCATTTCATTTTGTTTTAACTCCTGTGCTTTTCCTGCCTAAAAGTTTGAGTTGTGCCAACTAACAGCCGCACACAACCTTCGCTCCAAAGAAAGAAATCCGAACAGAAACGTTAGTGTATCTTGCATCTGCCGATGATTAGAAAAATGATCTTCCCCGCGCACACTTCTCGTAAACAAAGAACCATCCCATGCATTAAGGATTATCTTACTTCATTGATCTTAATATTTGTACTCGTTAAATGACGTCATTCGTATTTAACAAGTGCCAGTTTTCCCTCAACACAGCCTAAAACTGTCAGTTTTCATTCATGTTTCCTTATTTTTCTTGTGGTGCAAATCTGATTATCTTATTCTTTCCTAACATAAAGATTTTGTGATTTTGAGACTGACCAGTTGGGAGTAGCACGTAATGACCCCAGATTCGCAGGCGACATCACGTATCATCTCCACAGTTAAATTGTCAGATTCACAAATTCAGTCCAGAAGAAGAAAGCGGCTTCCACCTTTATAGCAACATGTGCGATTTCCATTCTTTATGTCTCTGTCATACAATAAAGTCAGTGAGTACCCTGGTGACTAAAATGTTAAATGATGTATTCTTCGATTTACATTTATCACAATTTCTTACAAAACATGAAACCGCACCTTGTGCAAACGCGAGACAAATTTCAAGTATTCTTTACCGAGTCAAAAAGACAAATCGTTATGTTGATAGATGCTTTAAAATATTACGATGTAGGTCTACCAGATGAAATATAACTTGGAGAGGAAAAATTCGCAAATAAACATAATAGAGAAACAAAAAGAAATTCAAAATAGCTTCACCAGAGACACCAATGAAACATGCATGAACGATAATATACAAAAAGTCCAACATTTTTAAACACAATGTTGCCCAGCGAAAGGCGGAGTGTCAAGCACAATTCTACAACAAATTACTTAGGTGGTGTATCACGACAGCATTAGCTCTAGACCCCTCCGTTGGCCTAAGTGGTCAGAGTGTCTGCCTCGTATGCTGAAGGTCGCGGGATCGAACCCCAGTAGAACCATACCGAAGACTTTTAAAAATAGTACTTGCAGGTGCAACGCTTGGAAGTCAGCATTAACAGTTTAGTGCTACGACTGGTCGGCCTGGTGTCACGATAATATTACTGGGTGGGATATGATGCGATACGTCTGCGAAATGATGCCATAGTGCTTGACATAGCTGTAAACTGCAACAGGGCTGACATCTTAGAGATATGACTCAAGTTGTTACAGCTATGTTAAACAACTAAGTGATATACATACAGAAACAAAATGTAGATGGAAGATAAAGAAATACGTTGACAGTAAAACTTCAGACATTCATCTTAATTGCTGACCTCCATCTGTGCACGTGTATAATTTATGTCGGATATTTTTTCGGGAAAAGTTTTTCGTTTTCTATATTTTTCATTGCATGCATGCATACATACATACATAAGTACATACATATATACATACATACATACATACATACATACATACATACATACATACATACATACATACATACATGTTTAATTTTCCTTGGCGTATCAGATATCAGTGCAATCATAAGTTGAAAGATTGCAGGGGTTTCATACGAATATAAACAAATGGAAAAAATAATAAGAAACAAAGCAAAGTTTTTATTTGCCTTATTGTTGTTTTTCGGTTGTTGTGAAAACGAATCAGATTGAGCGATTATGGATAGGTATAATGTTAATTTAAACATCGATATAGTACATATTGACTGTAAGTCACGTACTACTCGAATCATTTAATTTGATAGGATTTACATAATTCGACAATTTGTGGCATGTATTATATTCTTTACCACCATTTTGTTTGGGAATTTCAGTGCTGCTGAGAAAATATATTTAAGACAACACAAATGCATCTCATACTCAAGGACAAAATACTTTCCCCACTTCATTCACCGAAAACAGGAAAACCCATAAACCTTGTTAGCCACGAAAATAAACCTAAATATCAGTCCATGCGACGTAAGTTTCAGCAGAAACAGGCCGTTAATATTATATACTATATTTTTGACGCGGTGAAGAATACGTGGAATTTGTCTCGCGCTTGCACAAGGTGCGGTTTCATGTTTTGTATGAAATTGTGATAAATGTAAATCGAAGAATACATCATTTAAGTTTTTATTCACCAGGGTACTCATTGACTTTATTGTATGACAGAGACATAAAGAATGGAAATCGCACATGTTGCTATAAAGGTGAAAGATGTTTTATGATCCGTATATTTCCTTAAAGTGTAAACTCGCACAGTTTGCCTTATTTCTTGTTTTCTTGTTCCCACTTTCTCTCTTACTCCATCAGTTTTTTAAATTAATGTTCTCTTTCCATCTTTTGATTGATTGCATGGTTTACCTTTTTTACTTTTAATTCTTAATAGAACCAATCATTCACAGATCTGTGATCAAAAAGAGATGAAAATCGACGGCTGTGAAAGTAAACCAATGATTCTGCTCTTGAAAACGAGTGGTGTATATTATGATAACACCTATATTTTAATAAATAATAGCGTAGTGGAGTAAACCCTGTTTGTAACATTTTAGCCTGCACGCTTGAAACGAATAAATTGAAAAATATAATGCATGTTCTGGTAATGTGAATCACATGAAGCAAATGGAAACTCGTTTTTTCTGGGTGGGACCCCACACGCCCCACCCAAAATCTCACGTCAACCAATTTAAGGCATTGTTTTATTTTGTGTGAGAACTTAAAACAACGTCTAAGTCATTTTGATCACAAAGCATGTAAAAATAACACAAGGAATCGAAGAAAAATTAGTTATTAGTCCAGCCATACATGGGCTTTCTCTGTTTCCATTGTGTTGCTTATACAGTTAATATATTATGTTTCCATTGTTTTGCTTATACAGTTAATATCTTCTGTTTCCATTGTGTTGCTTCTACAGTTAATATCTCGTTACCTACATCATGTAAAAGAATGAGAAAATAACGAATAAGGGTAGAGACAAACACTCGAACAGAATGACACCTATAAATTTGTAACGAATATGGAAAATTATAATTTTTATGCTGCTGTTCTCTTTTCATATAAATGAGGCATACTTTCGATTTTGAAAGCGACATTTTGAAGTATATTTAACACATTATTAGCGCTATTTTGGCAATGAGAGTTAAGAACGTTTCTCTATGACAAACCGTTTCAGCCGACCCGGCTGACGAGGGCGCATATCGAACCCGCGACCCTTGCATTAAGCTTCTGCCACTCGACTAACTCTTTCGCAACATCAAAAAATATTAAATTTCATCCAAGAACAGGATTATGGAAACCAACATGAGTTTGCACACTAATCATCCAATGTTAACCAGAAATGAAGCACCATTTTGTAGGTAAAGAAAGACAGGTCATGGACACAGCATATAAGTGTTAAGTCAGGTCACAACATATTGCTTTGCTAAATTGAAAAGTTGTAAAAAGGATAACGTTATATCTTTCCCATTCAAATGCTATTCGTTTCCATGAATACTGGAAGATCGTCCTGCCATTGATGTCGATATTACCAAGGATATAAAGTATAAACCGGTCTAATTATGATAAAGTTACAAAAAATAAACCTCGAAGCACCTATTTCTTTTTCTTAGGTATTCCCATAATGTAAAACCCCAAAACTAAGACGATCACTATGCAATGATTGAAAGAATTTATGTAATGAAATATGTTAAGCATTGCACTTGAGTCCTTTTCAGAACTGAATATCAAACAACTTTGGGAAGCAAATGTACACATGGAAGCCTCTGTATCAGATATCGAAACATCTTACGATAAAGAAAATAATTGAACACTAGCCGTGATAGGTTTACTGTACTTTGTTTTCGCAAAAGACGTAATCTCTTCTCGCCCTCCCCCTGCTGAATGTTGGAAAGGTCCAATATTAAAAGAGGGAATCGAAGCCACGCCGCGAGCAACGGCACTGAACGCAAAGCTCACATACACCAGCACTACAAATCACTCGGCCTCGAGCTCATCCTGATAAGGAATGGAGGTAGGAGAGTGAATGAATTGCCTTATGTCTTGTTGCATACTTTTGGATGTCTATTTTCTGTTTTTCCTTGACACCTTTCACATTTTTGTTGTCTAAATGCATAACTGGAAGAAATCTTATTATATTATTAGTCAGTCTTCTCGACAAACTCCGCAAGGTCACATCTAAACCACCAAGTGTACTATAGTATATTCTAACTTGGAAAGCTGTGACCATCTAGTATGCTGGTCGAGGCAGTTATAATATTCACATGAATATCGATATTGTTAATTATGGACTCTTTGGTCAAATTTAATGCATATCTCATAGAATACATGTTATAGATCATAATCCCTTTCAGATGATTGGCACTTGACTCTTTCTCCGAGGCCAAGGTAAGGAAGCGAGTGGTTCTGCTAACGGTCAAGGGCAAGGATTCCCGGTCTTGCGCATCACCCATTGCACATGCATTGTGTTAAAGAGGCGTCTAGTTACGGACGACCGAATACTTGGTTCGACATAACCCTGTATGTTGTTGGATCAAACGATTGAACTCGTTCCCGTCACGAGGATATAAATTGAGTCGCCTTTCCTGATCGGAACCGTCGAAACTTTGTGCATGGACCTTCCCCTTTACGAGTTAGTGATTGAAAATGTCGTAGGCTCTTGACTTCCAACCATGTCGAATTTTCGCTTTCATTTTATCCAAGCGATCGAACATGGGTCATAGGCGTAAGTTGCATAGATGCATTAAATTTGTGTTGGTACAATAACACGTTACAGAATATCATCCGCAAAAGATAAACTAAACAATAGTCGTTGAGTGTTTACATACAGTGTTTTTCACTGGGCGTTGTGATAATTAGGTGTTACACATCTAACATAAGTTCTATTTATGATTCATTTGACATTTGACTATCATGCGATTAATTTTGCGCTAGCAAGAGTTTTGATGCATTCTTAAACTCAACCGTGGTCATACAAGGCGAGCGTTAATTATACCTTAATACAGAAATTCCAACTGTATGCACAATAGGGTATGGAAGGAAGGGAGTACACAAAGTCAGTATCTGCCCAGAGATACATGGATGTCACCGTCAGCAAATCATGGCGATGTTGTGTAAATATCCAGAGTCCATATTGGGTTGATAAAGCATGACAAACTTTAATACATCAGAGCTGATCTGAATTAAAGGATATCCAACACCCTTGAATGCACGGGAAACGATCGATGAAGCATTATGTAAACTGTCAGACCGGGGCGTGAATGAACTCGTATTTCGTCCCCCTTGGTATTGTCCAGAAAGAAAGTCGGAAGAAAACGCTTTATATAGAATTTCGTCAACTAAATAAAATCATCCCATTTTATGCAGAACCGATACAAGATATGGAGGGCTTCTCTTCAGAATTGGTGGCTCAACAATATCGTTCAAAGGTTAGTTCTATCATCGCTGTTAATATCCCTTCATGGTCTTTACTTTTTTAAAGTCATATATTTTGTCTTTGTCAACTCCAGTGCCTACTGCGTTCGTCTTATGAGCAAATTGATAAATGTCATGGAAAACGTAAGTAGTTTAGTTGCCTATTTTATTGTAAACACGCATAACTGGAAAGACCTTATTAGATTATTCCTCAATCTGTTCGACAAAATACGCAAGGCCAATGTCACAGCTGGACCACCAAGTGTAGTATAGTAAATATAACTTGGAATGATATGCCTATCTAGTGTGCCGGTCGAGGTAGATAACACTCCACACTATCCTGACAAAATCGACACGATCAGATATGCTCCTAGATCAGAAAGCATTACAAAGGTTCGATCGTTCCTGGGGCTAATTGGGAGTTTACGTGACATTACACTGCTATAGATTGTCCATTGACAGTCATAACCATGAAATGACAACCCGATAGAGTGGTTTGGATTTCATGTCAAGAAACATTTTTTAACACTCTTAAGTGAAAATTGATTAGACACCAATCCTAAAGTTCCCATAACTGGATAAATTGATGGTATTGAGAATTAATGAGTTAGCCGCATGATTAGGAGCAGTTTTGTTACAGGAGCAAGAGAGGGTTAAGTTAGCCATTGCTTATGCAGTTATGAAATTACTGACTCGGGAACAAAATTATGCCATGATCAAAAAGGGATGGTTGACACTGGTGTAGTGAATTGGAAAATTTCACAAGTACCTTTTCGGTAGGGAATTTGTCCTTGAAACTGAACATCAGCCTCTAGTGTATTTGAATAAAGCGAAAGTCACCAATTCAAAATTGATCATTGGTCATTGACTTTATAGCCATATTGTTTCCGGAGGAAGGCAATTCGAGGGTCGTAAAATGTAGGCGCCCGTTTATGGAGCAGACTGATTGGAAGATCATGTTCATCCAAAGATGCACGAGTAAGGTACTTGCAGTGAGAAAACCGATTACCTTGAGCTCTTTGGCCACGAATAGTACCAAAACCAGGGTACTTATAGAGTCAAATCAGACAGTATGATCACAACACAACCCAAAGTTTCAGGAAGATGTCCACTATACAGGAGAAATTGTCAGCCGAGCTGATTTTGAATGTAGAGCTGACATCTTGGATGGAACGTGGTAGGACGCAATAGGGTTTCGTATAACAGGTGGGTTATTGTAGGTGTTGACGTTGATTCGGAGAAAGATAGTTCTCTCGCGGTGATGGACCAAAATCTTCGGGACCAACTGGTCCGCAGCCCTAATAAGGATCTCCTGATGTATTAATCGGCAAACTTGATGGAGTAGGCCATGCATGAGTGCTACATGACTATCCGACGAGAGCGGTGGAAATAAAGATACGTGGTGGTCGTCAACCGGACGCCACGAATTATATTTCTTTGTTGTTACATTATTAGTATCACAATTGGATTGAAAATCAAATAATATATGCAGTAAAACTATAGGAGTAAATATCAAATATATAAATTTATATTATCTACTTGTGGAAACAATACTCTTATATTTGCAAACATTCCATATTTTGATCACCCTTGGTGATTAATGATTCTTCTTAAATTTTGTGTTTAAATCCTAAACGATGATCATCCATGAAGATAGATCCATCTATCAACCATATTTATTCATAAGTTCCATAAGTTCTTTATGAGTACTCGTTTAATTTAAATGTGCTGATTAGTTCCAGCTATTAGTGATATCATTTCCTTATATCAGTTGCTTAAATCGATGCACATCATTATGTTAAATCTATTCTTGGATTTTATGCGTACGAGTCTGGTGTTCACATTTCAATCGCCTTATGAATAAACATCTCATTCACTAAATTGCTGTCATTGTCTTCGCCATAAACTAATCCCAACACGGATCAGCCTGTTACAAAGGTAACACGTGAAAGGTGCTCCTTCAAATCTGTTTGAGAACTTGCAAATTCTTGAAGAAATATTGATTAATTTTACCATTCCGGGGCTTAGTAAGCTATTTATGTATACTCATTTAGGATAGAATTATGTTATCTTTGAAGAAGCTTGCAAATTAGTTATGCACAACAACCATCTCAGTTCGAAAACTATTCACAACAAAGCTTAAAGATCATGAAACTTTTTGAACGACATGACTGCATGTCAAACACGGATTTCAGGCGACATAGCATAATTATTTCTTGCTCTGAAATAGCAGGGGAGAGAATACTAATTTTGTAGTTTTGTAAATATAATGGGGTGACTTCATTTTTTGTATCAGGAAATATATACACCTATTTATATGATGTTTTAAGGGAATTCAGTTTAAAATTTCTCACCTGTTAATTCCATTTCTTCCTGAGTCAATTGGAATGAAACAGATTTATATATCCACATCAGTCTTACAACCCCTATAATAACAATTTTTTTATCTCCAATTTATACAGAAAATCGTCAAACCCACAGAGTACCAGTGCTGATAACTAAGACTTACCATGTTAGTAAATGAGTTTTAAAAATATAAGACCAACCTGACTCATATCTGCTTTGGAGAAGATAAAGTATCAAGACTGTTGCAATATGAACTCGTATTTGACACGAAAAAGTAAAACATTACACATTAGCGATAAGATAACACTTTTATTTCTGTTAGATGTCCGTAAAGCTCTCATTTAGTTCACGAACTGTGTAAAGATAGTATTAAAGGTAGCTAATGTCGATTTTGCAATTGTTAAAATGAACTTAAAGATATGCACTTACGATACCGACAAATTAGGATATAATTGGGCCTCATTTTGTGCACCTCTACAATGACCGCGATTTCACTCTACAGGTGAGGCCAGCTGGTATCGTTTAGCGCGTTATCGTGTTGCCATACAACTGTGGCCAGTGATTATGAAATGAACCAATCCTTACCAAAACTACTGTTGAGAATTTATCGTTGTACTATCATCGTTAGATAGTTACACATTGTTCTCGTCCTAAATAAATTAATGTAAAAGAGCAAGATAATAGGTACGAGAGAAACCTTACAAGAAATCAACCATAATATTTACCGATATATATATATATATATATATATATATATATATATATATATATATATATATATATATATATATATATAACTTAACAACCTGCCGTACCCACATGGGCATGAAACAGTGTATATGCATACCTCGATACTTTCTGCATAAATATATGTGTAAAAATACAAAGGTAAGTCAAATGTGTAAAATAATCTACAGTTGATCAACTCAATATCATGCTTGACTTACTACGGCTACTGGTCAAGGGAATATTTATCCTCGAGGCAGCTTTTCTGTCTCACTCTCTCGGTTCATTCGCCGGTTGTACCATCATTAATAAAGAGAGAGAGAGAGAGAGAGAGAGAGAGAGAGAGAGAGAGAGAGAGACATATATCTGGTTCCATAAAGGAAAAACTAACACGTACATTCGTATGCATGTATGTACTAACACTTACCGGTCGTATATATGTACGTATGCATGCATAAAGTATGCTCGAACGATCAATGTAAGGGATAATAATATCAACTCCTAAACAATAGCTATTTATGTTCGTACCAATACAAGTTGAACGCGTGTGTTACTTGATATATATATATTTACGCCAACACAAATTCTACTTGTCATCTATCTTGTTCTTTAAAAATTCAATGAAAAACATTCCCTTTCTGTTATTATCTTCCTTAAAACCACAAATCAAACTGATTTCTGTTTCTTTTCATACCTTCCCTGCCCAGTCCTCGTTATAGATACATACTCCTTGAAAGCTACATATACATTATCACGTGAATTATCACGTGACCACTAATTCAGCAATCTTACTTACAAGCCGACAACCGAATACATAATACACTGAGCTTGGATATTAACCAATAGGGAATAAGGTAAGATGGGGTCGATATAGTCAAGCAATTTACTAAGTATTGAGAAACATTCTGTAAATATGATTGGTATATCAAACCTATGTGGAAACGATTATTTATGTTAACAATTTATTCATGTCCGCTGAACTCTATCATTAGACCTACAAGCGATGTGTAAATAAGTCGCACGATGACAGGTAAACAAAAGACATAGTGCAATAAAATGGCGGACAAACTTCTGTAATATCTAATGTATGAACCACACACACACACACACACACACACCCTACTGTGTGGTTTATTAGCAGTGGAGGATGTGATGGGAACAATTCTTGAAGATCCTGGATACACGTTGGAAATATTTATATCATCTCGAACATTAATTCGTTATTTTCTGTCAGTAACCTAAAAATATATTTTCAGCTCTGAAACGTTTGGGAAAGATGGATCTCGCATTCGTTCAAGGCTGATCAAAACAGAGCCGGGTTGAAATTACCCCACAGCTACTCGCCAAATATAAAAAGTGACAAGACACGTTTGAATCTTATTTCATAATAAAGTCTGGATCGAAGAAAATGAACAGAGACCGCAAATCGCAAGACGTAGTCATACTGACAAAAGTGTTTAGTATTCATGACTTTTGCCTGCACAATACGCTGTCGCCCAAGTAACATAAATGCCTGGCTTGTGTGACTGGACAAGTTTATACCTCCATGGTATTGCTAAAAGTTATGTGACACTACCAAAAAACCCTGAGGGACATACGATGTTGAAAACCGCCATGCGGTTGCAAGTGAAGTAGTTCACTGCATGAACACCATACCGAGAAGTTAATAGAAATTGGCCTTTCCAAATTGGACAATCAGAATAATAAAGTGTGTTTAAGTGCATGGGAAGGGCATTGATAGCATTCATTGACGTACTGTATACTAATTAAAGGTTCTGTTCTACTGTTGAAACACCCATAGTTTCTTGCATTCCCTGCAAGTATTGTGAGACGTAGTGCTAATGCAGGTGTTGGAATTAGGTTGGACAAATTATTTGTTCATGCCGGTATGGTGCAAAGAGATTTAAAAAATGCTGTCTGATCACATTGGTGCGAAAAGGAGAACATTTGAAATATTAATAGTTAGATACGTTGCAGAAGGATACATTGTAACTATATCCCATGCTACACGTCGGAGTAAATAGAACAGTACGTTATTTCGAGCAATGATAAATTATTTTCCGATATTTCGATTGAATGTTTAATAATGGGAGGTTGCAATATTTATGGCCATAAGTATGGAAATCGTTCTGGAAACAATTTAAGATGAAAGAATATAGAGGATTAAATATATGAAACGAATTATTATTTTCAGATTGTTGTTATTATTATTAATATTTTGCAGGTATCCAAATGCACGTAGAGAATAATGGAAAGAATCATTCCCGTGTATTATAGCGATGTATCTCTTAGATTATTCAATGTCCTGGACAAAGTGGGACTGAGCGAGAATATACGTTGGAAGAGGATAAACATGATGTTTCAGATAGATGAGATTGAAACCTTGATTCGTAAAGATCCTTATCATATCTTCGCGAGTCAGGCTGAAGCTACCACCACAGAAGGACTACAGTCAGACATTGATGCCCTTTCTTGGTCTTCCGACATCGGCGTGCTGCAGAGTCTCCCGTCCCTGGAAACTTTTAAACGTACATACATCATGGTAAGTGATGCGAGAACTCCACCAGAGTATGTGAAATTCCAAAGATTGGGTGTAAATTCATCATTACCAGTGTTCAATGCGCAATGTGAAGGTCACTCATTGGATTCATTCGGTCGTTCTGTTATATGCAGTCGTAATTACCATTCATCGCTTGATATGGAGCGGCATGGTCCAGCCGATAAGAAACTCTTCAACTTCGGAAAAGATTCAATTGATTTTGTGGCGGCATTGAAAATCAGATCTTGGCCTGATCAGGCCTCTCAGTGGGAAAACAGAATCAAAACCTACCCATCTCAAGCAAATATAGCTCTTATCAAGCAAACTGGTGCTCTACTGGTTCCAGTTGGTCATCCACTCAGTCCAGAGAATCATCTGGAGTGGAGAATATCTATTTCATATGGAGAAAAAATTCTTGTCTGGCAATTCAACTCAACTCAATACAAAGGGTATGTTTTGCTGAAAATGATCAAGAAAGATTTCGTGCAACCAATTTGTGGAGAAAAAGCGTTGAGCAGTTATCACTCTAAGACATGTGCATTCTATGCATTAGAAAGCACACCGTCTTCCCTGTGGCAAACCGAAAATCTGTTATTGTGTGTTGAGCTATGTTTGAGAACACTGTGCCAATGGGTTAAAAATGGTTACTGCCCAAATTACTTTATACCAGGGGAGAACATGTTCCATGGTAAAGTATATGTCCATATTCAAGTTCAGTTGCTGGCTGTTCTACAGGATCTCGTGAGACAGGACGGAAAATATGTCCTCAGGCTGTCTTGCGGTGATACGGGTCAGCGACTGACTCGTTTTTGTCAGACATCTTTAATCGATTCAGTGAATCAGGCGACTGAAGGCGTGGAATCTATGTGGTTCGCAGTTTCTTTTTTAATTAATACAATACAATGTGCTAGGATGGAATTTGCTTGCCAAGATTGTTTTTGTGAAGAAAGTATGTTGCACCCATACAACAATACGGACAGTACTTAAGATGTTTTGTTCCTCTAGTCCTGGATCACATCTGGCCTCCCAGTGTTTATCACAGGACGTAATTGACCAGGAAATTCTTGATATCGCTCACGAGCTTCTCCTGTTGGGCTGCTCGTCTGATGTGGCCTCTGGAAGACTGAAACTGGCTGCTTTTTATTTGATGCAGGACAATTTCATCATGGCAGAGAATGTCCTTCATCAGATTCAAGAGAATTATACATACCTGGTCACTGATGTCAAAACTTGTATGCAAGAACATTCTCTCTGGAAAATATTGGAGGACAATCTGTCAGCAGCCGAGTTTGTGAGACAACATGTTGCCTTTCCAGTATCTTATTTTCAATCAGTGATTCATTGCATGCCTAAAGCATTAATTCTTGAGATGCTCCTATCAAGAGGTTTACACATATGTGGCGTCCGTCCTTCCCAGTGCTCTTCTGTTGATCCAAAGATTTTCTTGCACTACCTTGAGTACCAGTGTTACTTCCGGCAGGGCAAAATTTCACACAAGATGGCCGCCTTGAACAACATGGGTCGCATTTTACAATAACAAAAAATACAGAGACTACTCTCTAAACCTGCTGGCATGCTGTTTGAAACAGAAGGGATGTATATGCACGCATGCAAAGTACTCTGCATATCGATGAAATTAAATAATGAACACAATGCTGCAATGTGGCAGATAGCTTTCCTAATTAATGCTGCTTTTAGGTTGCTACACCAGAGATAACCAACGAAAGAAACTTTATAGGAGAAAGAACACATTAAAAAGAGATATATTTTCGTGATATCTGATACATGTATCTAATGACATTACATGATTTTTGTATCTTTCTAATTTCACTCTTAGAATTATTACGACTATTTGGTCTTAAAATATAAAAAAGTGAGAAGCACCAAGCTTTGTAAAATTTAAAAAACAACTCCTTGGATACAAGGTCAAAATATTAAAACATTATTGCGAATTAAAATCTAAAATTATCACAGAACTACATGCACATGATCAAATGATTAAAGTTTTGAATAAACTTTTAGTGGACATCCAAATTAAACCCAACGCAGAAGTATTGGATGTGCCTTTGGTGGCCAGTGTAGTGAAGATGTGCCAAAAGTCTTTTGTTGGATCACACTGATACAATATCCTTACCTGAAATTTCAATATAAATTGAAGTCCCCATTTCCAAGTATGTTAGTTTGATGAGAACGTTTCATTTCATGTAATAAATAATGTTTAATAAACCAAATTCCAGCCGAAATTTACTAATGGACACACTAGTAATACAATTAATCCTTTTCAGATCTTAAAACACAAATGAAGTATTTTCAAATAAACACCTTTTATATTTTAAACTATCAGAGCATATAAGAGGTGTTTCCCGCTTTCTAACTTATGTGGTCGTAGGTGAACTGGTTCACTTACTGTTACATGTCGTAAATCATGATGTTAAACAGAATTGGACACGGTACACTGAGCTGTAGAGTTCCATTTTCTAGCTCGTGAACTTCTGAAAGTTACAGTCTGGATCACCTACACCTCCGCCTCCACCAGTTTCAGCTACAAAAAGATGAAACTGGTTGTGTATAATACGAAATATACTATCACACAAAATACTCAAATATATGTATATGAAATGAATTAATATCCACTCAAAAAATACCTATTGTCCATTACAAGGGAATCAAAATTATTTTAACAGCTGTCACTTACCTCTATGTTTGACTGTAGTTATGTGGTTCCAAACCGACAATCCATGACAAGATCCAAGTTATGATGTACCGCTTGTAGTAAAACCTTACTATTTATACTATATGAAAAAACACGACTCAAGGGTAAAGTACCCGTGCGTGTCGAGAAACATGGGCATAAGTAATAAAAACAAGCTACTATGGTTAACGCTGTACGCGTCGACAAAGTCAAATATACACTGTCATCGTTTAATGCAAAACCGAATTAGTTTCTTGGCTTATTCCGTGAGAGTCCATTTGTCAACATTAGATCATAGGTTTTTCAGGATTGAGGAAAACTGCGATTAGGTTTTGATCATATCATATTTCCGTTTTGCATTGACAGACAGTTTGATGATTAGTTCCAAGCGTACAAGTTAATATTTAGGGGATCTTCTGTTGAGAATCTCCTTTTGCTTTATGCTAGCAAATGTTTACATTCTTGGTCGGTGCTTCGGTCTGCTATTCATCATTGATTCCATAATGGTACAGATGTTTTTAGTAATTCAGATTGGTCTCTACGAGCTTCCATCTGCCGGATCCTTTTAGAGTTTTTGGATAGAGATTACAATTGCTTGTTTCCAACTTGCTCGAATCGCTCCCGATCTCAACATCGCAATTAGGAGATCCAAAATTGACGAGATCCAAAATTGACGAGATCCAAAATTGACGAGATTAAAAAAATACATTTCATAGCCCAGCATGTCCTCCCCGCAAGAGGTGTTTTTTCCTTCTTTTTTCGTCACTAGTTTATTGCGAAATTACTTGTAACATAATTTACTTATGAGCTAATTATTTTAAAATTAGACAGTCACTTCCTAAGTCTATTTTATATACTTCACATGATCTTAAAAGTCCAACAAATTTTGAAACAAATGACTACAAATCATAAATGTTTTGGCTATGAAGGGAAACGTACCATCTGTGATTTATTGTAACTCAACAAACACACCTTACGGTCAATAATGTTGTTTCGTTGTTTCACATGCCTGATAGCATGAATGTAACATCCCCCACTAGTTATAAGTGGCTAGTTAATACCTATTTTAGCTGGAAGTACATCAGCAGAAAGTAGTAAGAAATGCATATGTAACCCTCTGACATAACCGAAAATAATTAAGTTATCAAGAAAATATATCTTCTCATTTAAGACATATAGCTACAATACCATCTGAAATAATTAAAACAAGCACCATAATAGTATGTTCCACCAATACAAGTGAGCCTTATAGTGTGCATCTCTACAATGACCATGATGCTGTTGTTGTTTTAGGGTTTAACGCCACGTTTCAGCACAAGATAGGTTATACATGGCGTACAGTATAGCTGGTGGAGGAAGAAACCGGGGAAATTCCGAAAAGAACCACCGACCCACGAGAAGCTACTGCCAAACATTTTCACGTACCCAGGTTAGCCGATCCTGAGATTCGAACACACGCAGACATGGGTGAGATGGCATTGATCCGGAACGGTGAGCGCTTTAGACCACTCGGCCACTCGGGGACCCGATATATAATTGAAAGTGGGGCCACCACTTATAAGATGTGACTGATCATGTTGCCAATCAATTCTGGCTAACGATTATAAAATATAATTTATCTTTTATTTTAACTATTATCGAGAATATACCGTTTTACTATGATATTGAGATAGTTAAAATGATTGCTATTTAATATTAGTATCGTGTTAAATAAATTACATTGAAAGAGATGGATAATATATAACGTAAGTATAACAAAACCTTAGTATGACACATATAAACAGGAAATCCTTTATTCTCCAGTTTGTTTTTCTCTCTAGCATAGTTGGTCGGTTTATTTGTCCGTTTTGTTTTCATCAGTGAAGACAGGGATTGAGAAAGTGAAAGACCTGAATCCAAGAACGTAATATTAACAGCCTCACCAACACCCCCATATATAATTGTGTGTGTGTGTGTGTGTGTGTGTGTGTGTGTGTGTGTGTGTGTGTATGTGTTTGTGTGTGTGTGTGTGTGAGTGTTTAACTTTTGACCATATTCGCATGTTATAAGGGTCACATTGTAAATGACATATTACATAGCCAACGTTTCGTAAATAATATATTATATCGTCAACTTTCATCCATGACGATATCCTATTCTTTACGATGATGATCATTTGTAAACAACATGGGTCTTGTATATAATTGGAAAAAACACGGAATCCCTGAACTTTATCAGGTAGTTTAATTAAATAAAAGTAAACATTCAAATTTGATGGGCACAACCGACATCCTGGTCCTCTTATTGTGTGTTAGGTTTGTAAATCAAAAAATTAGTTCAGGCAAAAGTATCGTTCACCGTTCATTTATTATCCTTTAGAAATCTTTCTGGACACGGTCAATCTAAACCTGTAGAAGTTAAGGTCAACGTTATCTCTGATTTCCCAGTGTATATCAGCACAAAGCAAGTGCAAAACTATCTATCTATCTATCTATCTATCTATCTATATCTATCTATCTATCTATCTATCTATCTATATATATATATATATATATATATATATATATATATATATATATATATATATATATTTATATATACATATACACATATATATACATATATATATATATGTACATATATATGTATATACATAGATATCTATATCTATATATATATATGTATACATATATATATGTATATATGTATATGTATATTAGGATATATCTCTTTATATGTACATATATATGTATATGTATCTATGTATATATCTCTCTATATGTATATAAATATGTATATATGTATATACGTATATATTTCGCTATATGCATATATATGTATATATGTATATGTATATCTGCATATATCTCCCTATATGTATATATGTATATGTATATATGTATATATCTCTCTATATGTCTATATATACGCTTATGTATATATGTATAAATCTCTCTATATGTATATATATATGACTATATGTACATGTATATATGTATATCTCGCTATATGTATATATATAGGTATATATCTATATGTATATAGGTATATATCTCTCTATATGTATATATATGACTATATCTATATGTATATATGCATATATCTCTCTATATGTATATATATGGCTATATGTATATATATATATATATGTATATATCTCTCTATATGTATATATATATGACTATAGGTATATGTATGTATGTATATATCTCCCTATATGTATATATATATGACTATATGTCTATGTATATATGTATATATCTCTCTATATGTATATATATGACTGTATGTAAATGTATATATCTATATATCTCTATATATGTTTATATATGACTAAATGTATATGTATATATGTATATATATCTTTATATGTATATATATGTATATATGTATAAGTATATATTTCTCTATATGTGTATATATATGACTATATGTATATATATATGACTATATGTACATGTATATATGTATATATTTCTCTATATGTATATATATGACTATATGTACATGTATATATGTATATATCTCTCTATATGTATATATATGACTGTATGTAAATGTATATATCTATATATCTCTATATATGTTTATATATGACTAAATGTATATGTATATATGTATATATATCTTTATATGTATATATATGTATATATGCATACGTATATATTTCTCTATATGTGTATATATATGACTATATGTATATATATATGACTATATGTACATGTATATATGTATATATTTCTCTATATGTATATATATGACTATATGTATTTGTATATATGTATATATCTCTCTATATGTATATATATATGACTATATGTATATGCTTATATGTATATATCTCTCTATATGTATATATATGATTATATGTAAATGTATATATGTATATATCTCTCTGTATGTATGTATGTATGTATGTATGTATGTATGTATGTATGTATATATATATATATATATATATATATATATGTATATATCTCTCTGCATGTATACATGTTTATATATATGTATATATAAAGACGTGTATCTATATCTATGTATGTATACATGTATATATATGTATATGAATACGTGTATCTATCTATCTATATGTATACATATATATATATGTATGTATATACATACGTCTATCTGTCTCTCTCTATGTATACATGTATATATATGTATATATAGATATATACGTGTATCTATCTCTCTATATGTATACATGTATATATATATGTGTGTATTTATATATGTGTATCTATCTCTCTGTAAGTATACATGTATATATATACGTGTATCTATCACTCTATATGTATACATGTATATATATAACGATGTATATATATATGTGTATCTATCTCTCTATGTATACATGTATATATATGTAAATATACGTGTATCTATCTCATCTCTGTATACATGTATATATATATGTCTATATATACGTGCATCTCTCTCATCTCTGTATACATGTTATATATATGTCTATATATACGTGTATGTATCTCACTATGTGTACAGATATTTATATATATATACATACGTGGATCTATCTCTCTATGCATACATTATATATATTTGTATGTCTGTATATATACGTGTATCTATCTCTCTATGTAGACATGTATATATATATATGTATCTATATATATGTGTGTATCTATCTCTATATGTATACATATACATATATATATATGTTTGTATGTATATATATATACGTGTATCTATCTGTCTATGTATACATGCATATATATATTTATGTACATATATACGTGTATCTATCTCTCTATGGGGACCCCGAGTGGCCCCGTGGTCTAAAGCGCTTTCTGTTACGGATCACTGCCATCTCACCTCTCTTTGCGTGGGTTGGAGTCCAGGATTCGGCAAATGTGGATATGTGGAAAGCATGCCAGTAGCTTCTCGTGGGTCGGTGGTTCATCCCGAGTTTTGCCGGATTCTTCCTCCACCATTAATACTGGCCGCCATGCATAGCCTATCTGGTGCTGTAAAAATGGCGTTCAACCCCACAACAACAACAACATCTCTCTATGTATACATACATATATATATATATATATATATATATATATATATATATATATATATATATATATATATATATATATACGTGTATCTATCTCTCTATGTATATTGTATATATATATGTATATATATACGTGTGTATATATATCTATATATACATGTATATATATATATATGTATATATATATATACATGTATATATATGGATATATATACGTGTAGATCTATATATATACATGTATATATATGTATATATTTACATATAGATCTATGTATATCAACATGTATATGTACATCTATATATATACATATATACATACGTATATACACATGTATATATACATGTATACATATAGATATATACATGTATAGATACATGTGGCAAGTGCGAAAAAGAAAAGTAAATCACGCAGTTCTGTGAAGAAATGATCTGAAATGTTTTAACACTGGAACCGCCTCTCAGATCTCCAATTATAAAAATCTTCAAAAAATATGATACATCTGCATATTTAAAATAAATAGTTGTCATCTTAGACTGTGTCCTCAATAACAAAAGTTTCAAAAGAGTGACAAATACTGATCAAAGTAACTAGCATTAAATCCGACCACAGTCGTTTCTTAGCCAGATTCCTATCAAAAGTATTCGATTTATCTGGAAAGAAAAGTGTCTAAATAATTACATAACCTTAGCAGCCTTTTCTTACCTCAGCTTTTGAACTTAGGAGTGCGAAATATCTATTTTTCAATTCACACCAAACATGTCGCATTAGTTTTCCTTTTTCCTTCGACATATAACAATTACACGACAAATACAGGTGAATACTTTGTAAGTTAGCATTTCTCCTGTCATTTTCCATCCGTAAATTAACATGCCTTAATTGATGTAACTAATCGTGGATCCATGATGATGGTGTCGGAGTCAGAGTACCTTCCTCCCCCGCATACAAATGATAAAGGTTGGTGAACAAATGGGTACGCTTCCTGTAGTAACTTTACTGTTAGTTAAACTATATTCTTGAAACGCTTCAAATGCAGACACTTCATAGGACTTTATCCTTTGAGCATTGTGGTTCTGTTCCCCAGGCATTGCTTCTGCATGTTTACATTCCTCCTAAACAATCTTAAAAGATAGTTCTGGATCCGCCTATGAATACCTGTACATTTGTTTTCTGTGCAATAATACATGTACGTAATAGCCCATTGCACTACAGCAGCAGTAGGCCCTCCTGTTTTGCTGAGTATATTCATGCCCTATTAATATAAAATGTGACAATTTCTATAGCACTCAAGGAGTATGGTAAGCACGGACCTTTTGACAAATTCTGTTCCGTGGAACCAGTGATACTTATCCGTTTCGGGAACAAAAATATTGGTCTTGACACATAATGGGCTGTGAAAATACAAGTGTTTCAGTCATATTAGCACAGTTTTAGATGTAAGCCGTCTTTTCTAGAAAAGATTTTCGCATTCGTACAGAATGAGCGTTGCTCAGATAGTTCATCCAACGATATGCAAATAACTCTTTAAATTGCCTAACTGCGATGAAGAGTCAAGAGAATGATGTTTGAGGGGTAACTTGGACATCAAATATATTCCAAATATAATAGGCTGCCTTTCCAAAAGCGCGTTGATAACTCCATTCCATGCCACTGTGTAACACAAGGAAATACCTTGAATTACTTTTTCCGCTTGTATTTAATCGTTGAAATTTTAACACAGATCTGTCCAACCATCCATTCATACATCCATCCATCCATCCATACACACACACATACGTACATACATGCATGCATGCATACATACATACATACATACATACATACATACATACGCCAGATATAAGACGAAATCATTTAAATTATGTTGAATTATGCATAATTTTAAAATAATTGTATTTTCTTCAAAACAATCGTAATTTGAGCCGATTAAAGTCATTAAAATGTCTGTAATGTTAGATTCCATTGTCCTACAAAGCATATCTTACTGCATAATACTAATATAGGTCAACATATACATGTTTGTACATATCATAAGCTAAGTCCTTCAGTAATTATCAAACTTATGACAGCATGGCTTTAGAATATTAAGAGAAACATTACGAGACCTCTACTGCAAATTCTATATAATCAGTCAGTATCATACGATTGTCCCTATTGAAACACCGTGTACTGTCCTAGCTTGCCTAAGTAGCTTATTTTGAAAACTTTATTAAAATATCGATCCTTTACTCTGTAATTGAATCATAGGCAATGAATATCAAAGCAGAATACAGAAATTGTGAGATACTGTTATTAGCCATAACAAAGATGTCTCCCTTAACCCTACATACATGTGCTTCTAAGTTAGCAGAGTTAACCAATACGTCATATGGAAATGTGCCTATATTATTTTTCGTACTATTTTTGGTAAATGTAGTATTATTATTTTAAGAATAACGTGTATATTTCAGCATTTTCACCCGGATCGTTACTGTCGCAAATGACATCAAAGGTGGTAACTGATACACATGAACCAGTTCCAATCAGCAAAATAGTTGTCAGTCAACAATAATTTTTGACAACACTCTCACTCTACAACCAGCTTTTTCATTAACAAGAAGCTGTGTGAAGACTTTGCAACCATCCTTTTTTCATTAATAAGTGCTTGACTTGGGGCGTTTAAAGTTATGAAATTGATTTATTCATTTGTTCGATTTGTGCTGGCACACAACCTGGAGAAATCCGGCTCCGAGGGGTCGGGAACAATGGTGAGGTACTAAATGGCATGTGTGTAAATCAAACAATGATATTGGTTGCAGGAAGAGAGAGAGAGACATACAGAGAGATAGAGACAGACAGAGAGACAGAGAGACAGACATACATACATACATACATATATAGAGAGACAGACAGGCAGAGACAGTGACATAGAGATAGAGAGACAGACAGACAGACATAAAGAAAGACAGACAGACATATATAGACATACAGATCATTAAAATGTATAATGCTTCAATGAATAAGATGGGTTAGTCCGTCCCTGCTATGCATGGTGGTCTTCGTGTATCTGACACAATATTATAGATTTATCGGCTATCTCCATGCACTTTGTACATAGTCGCCCACGGTTATGTAAATGCACTTTGTACACATACTGCATCCATATCAGTAATAATATAGAGTGTAATTATATATTACGAAAGAATATAGACACTGTTTGTTTTCGTCCCTCCTAAGACTCGCAGTTTCTGCATGCACAAACACCCAATCACCCTCGCCCAAGTCGACGACTTTTGTTCTTTCCATATGGAGTATATTTCATGTTATGTACTCTGTAGACTGAATATATAACAGGTTTGTACGTGCTTGCAAGCAGTTTGAAAGGGTATATTCCTTTTACGCTGTTGAGTTGTTATTTACAGAAGTGGAACACTTTACGAACATGGCAAGACTGGTACAACATGTATAGCGGTTTGGCATTCTAGTTGAAAATAATTACTGCAACGGTGCATTTGTTAATACTTATGTTATTTGTTATGTGGGTGATACCGCCAAGTATATCTTCCTAACTAAAAAGTAATCACGTTAATGAACCCCATCAAGCTACTTCGTCTATCTCGTAAGTATCGTAACTTTTAGTCTACGTTATAACCCCAATCAAGCTATATTGTAACGACTCTTTGCTCTTAAAACAAGTAACATAAAAAGCATAAATCAACAATTTCAGCAAACTTCAGCAAATAATTTGTCATTACAATACAAATTACAAATATAAAAGGAACTTAAATCCCAAGCAATCCCAAACGTAATATCATCCGTCCAACATTAGATTCGGCCACATCATGCAGACATATAAGTGATAATATAAAGTGTAATTATATAAATGTATTGAGAAAGAATACAGACATTGTTTTTATTAGTCCCCATGCATGCACAAACACCATCGACCAAAACGACGATTTTTGTTCTTTCAATATGGAGTATGATTCATTATATGTGCTATGCAGACTGAATAGATAACAGGTTTGCATGCAGTTTGAAAGGGTAATTCCTTTTACGGGTTGATTGGCTATGTAAAGAGGTGGGACACTCTATGAACAGGACAATAGTGGTACAAAATGTACAGCGGTAGGGCATTCCAGTTGGAAATAGTTATTGGCAAAGAGCATTTGTTAATAGTTTTATATTGGTTCTGTGGGTGATACCACGAAGCATAATTTCCTAAATAAAAAGTAATCTCGTAAATGCGCCCCATTAAGCTACTTCCTATATCTCGTAAATATCATTTATTCTTAGTGCACGTTAAAAACCCAATCAACATATATTTTTCTGACTCTTTGGTCTTCAACCAAGTAACAGAACAAAGCAAAACTATGCAATTTCAGTAAATTTAGCAAATGATTTATTTAATTGAACACAAATTACAAATTTAAAAATAACTTACAGTACAGTGGATGAAATCCCAAGCAATCCAAAATTTTATATCACCACTCCAAAATAATAGAGTTCTCTGAATGAATTCCACTATTGTATGTTCTGCTATGCCAACATCTGATGTCATAACAACCATGATACATCAGAATGATATAAAAAAGATTGACCATGAATAAATTCACAATACTCTCAAGACTATGTTTTAGTTTTAAGGTCAATAAGCACTTTGTGGTTCCAAATCATAACTTGCATAAATTGTTATGCATATTTGATTTAATTTACATTTGATTTAATTTAATTGTTTGTAAGTTTTAAAAATATATTTATTTCTAATTCCTTTACATATTAAGTAATGTAATTTTGTTTACTAGGAATTTGATATTTTCCAGAATATTCAGTTTGACGTGACTCTTTTTCATAAACAATTATCAATATAAAAACTGATTCAAATGATTGAAGGAATTCCCAAACTTGATTCGGAAATCACTGAGACAAGTAAACAACTTTGTATTTTTATTTTATTCTCGGAGTAATTAGGTGTAAATTACATCAAAAAGAATTAAGAAGTTAACTGTTTAATGTAGAAATAGTTAGCTCATAAGTAAATATTTTACAAGTAATTTCCCTATAAATATAACAATTTGGAAGTTCCAGTAATCTTACTAAGGAGTGTGAGAGGAGAGTGGATACATGGCTATAATTTGGTAATGTAATTTAGGTTAAATGCATTGTTTTGTATGCCAGAATTAGATGATTGCTCACAGTTAACACAACCAGAACATAATTAAGCCCAGCATTATTCCAGAAAGGTTTCCAAGGAATATTTTCGTTGACAAGCTTGTATTCTGTCTTCAGTATTCATGAAGGGGCACATCCGAAGAAAACAATCCACCTCTTGCGGAGAGGACACGCTAGGCTATGAAATGTATTTTAAAAAGTCTTATCAATTTCGGATCTAATGAATGCGATCTAGCGATCATGAGAGATGCCAGCAAGTCGGAAACAATTAGTTGTAATTCTGATTAAAAAACTTTGAAATGATCCGCCAAATGGAAACTCGAAGAGACCTACGTTCATGACTAGAAACATCTATACAATTATGGAGACAATGATGAAAAACTTTGGTCAACAAAAGCGCACTGGGAAGGACGGACGGCTGCTATGTTTGAACCTCTAGATAGGAGCATCCCCCAAATTAATGCTTTAGGCATGAAATGAATCTCTGCTTGAAAATAAAATACTGGAAAGGCAACATATTGACTCACAAACTCGATTAGTATCCAATAATTTACAGAGAGCATGTTCCTGCTTACTAGTTTTGATATCAGTGACCAGTGATATGTAGAATTCTTTTGAATCTGATGAAGGACATTCTCTGTCATGATGAAATTGTCCTGCGTCAAATAAAAAGCAGCCAGTTTCAGTCTTCCAGAGGCCACATCAGGCGAGCAGCCCAACACCAGAAGCTCATGAGCGATATCAAGAATTTCCTGGTTATTTACTTCCTGTGCTAAGCACTGGGAGGCCAAATCTGATTCAAGACTAGAGGAACAAAAGATCTTAAGTACTGCCCGTATTTTTGTATGTGTGCAACATATTTTCTTCACAAAACTAATTTTGTTAACCAGATATTGACAAGCAAATTTGATCCTAGCAGCTTCTATGTTAGCAGTTAAAATAAACATTGCAAACACCATATATTTAACGCCATCCTTCGCCTCATTTACTGAAACGATTAGAGATGTCTGAAAAAGACGAGTCAGTCTCTGACCTAATTCATAACATGACAACTTGAGGAGATATTTTCCCTCCTGTCTCAGATCATATAGAACAGCTAGCAACTGAACTTCAATCTGGCGATACACTTTAACATGGAACATGTTCTCTCCTGGCATAGAGTAATTTGGGCTTTAACCATTTTTAACCCATTGGCACTGTGTTCCCAAACAAAGCTCAACACATTAGCAGATTTTCGGGTTGCCACACGGAAGACAGTGTACTTTCTAACGCATAGAATACGCAAGTCGTGCAATGATAACTGCCCAACGCTTTTTCTCCACAAATGGATTGTACGAAATCATTCTTGATCATTTTCAACAAAACCTAGCATTTGTCTTGAGTTGAATTGAATTGCCAGATAGCAATTGTTTCTCCATATGAAATGGACATTGTCCACTCCAGATGATCATCTGGACTGTGTGGATGACCAACTGGAACCAGTACAGCACCAGTATGCTTGATAAGAGCTATATTTGCTTTAGAACGGTATATATAAATATATATATATATATATATATATATATATATATATATATATATATATATATATATATATATATATATATATATACATTATCACGTGACCACTAATTGAAAAATGCTACCTACAAGCCGACAGCCGAATACATAATGCACCGTGTTTGGATATTAACCAAGAGGGAATAAGGTAATGTATTGATGATATAGTCAAGCGATTTAATACATAATGAGCAACATTCTGTAAATATGGTTATTCAATCAAACAGGTATGGAAACAAGTATTTATATTAACAATTATTTCAGTGCGGTGATCTTGATCATTGATGTAAACAAGCAACGTAGTACAGTAAAATGGCTGACGACCGTCTCCATTGCTAATGTTCGAGCCACACTCACACACACACACACACACACACACACACAAACACACACACACACACACACACACACACACACACACACACACTGTTGCCGTCATATTAATGCTTAACATTTCCCTCCAATTTATTTGTGTAAATATTGATTATCATTAAGACAAGAGACAGTGGTGTACATGGTAGTTTTAGTTGAAAGGATTTTAAGCGCTCAGATATGGTAATGTTAGAAAAAAATTCTACCTAGTTCACATCTGATACTGATAAAGATTCTGACCCATTAGAGTTGGAGTCTGCATTTGTCATCACAGTTGTTTTGATAAACTATTGCCCTGGTGTAAAACTAAAGAATTGTTCTCTATAAAGAGCAGTCTTCTTGAGCCCTAACTTGGGTGAACATTAACAAAATTGGCTGGGAATATACTTTGTGTTGGATGTTATTGTTTGCAACTTTTGTACCCCGTAACACACACACACATACACACGAACATATATATATATATATATATATATATATATATATATATATATATATATATATATATATATATATATATATATATATGAATGAGCTATTGTGTGGTTTATTAGGGGTGAAACTAATCTCACCCATAACGTTTTGATTTTAATTATGCATTGCTGATTAATCAGCCGTTTGGCCGTTTTCGTCGCTAGGCACATTGTATATTGAATTTAAAACGTTTGTAGGATTCCAATATATCCCGGGAATTCCCATGCAATTAGTAATATATCAGTTACATTATCATGAACAATTTAGTTAGAACAGAGAAATAACAGGTTTTATTTTGCCTGTTATATCGAGGTTATCACTTCCACTTCCTTCAAAATGAACCCTGGACATAGAAAAACACAAGATGGTTAAGATAGGTTAACATGATAAAATATAGCTTGGGAAAAAATAATTTGAAATATCATCCCGACCACCTTCCGCCGCGAAATTATTTAAATTATTTAAATGTTTCTTAGCTAAGCTGTCCTACGTTTTATTACTACGGAATTCATTTGTTTCGTTTACTGCATTCCAACAACAAAGGCGGTTGTAGCAGTGAGGAAAGAATCTTTGATTCATCATTTTACCTGTAAATTCGTCTCTCTCTTGTAGACACTAAATACAATCGCAATTGTACAATTAAGTATAGTTTACATACGGTACCATCAACGTCTTCACTACTATATATTGGCGCCTTGTTCCTGTGATCAATAACATTCTTTGATTTACACACCCACGACTTAATTCCTCATCGTCGATCAGGACCCCTCGGAGCCGGATCTCCCCAGGTTATGTGCCAGCACGAATCGAACAAACTAATAAATCGGTTTCTTATCTTAACACACCCCAAATCAAACACTTATTAATGAAAAAAGGAGCGTTGAAGAGTGCTAATACAACTTCTTATTAATGAAAAAGCTGGTTGTAGAGGGTTGACACAAATTCTAGTTGACTATTATGCTGATTTGAACTGGATTATATTTACCATTTACCTGCTTTGCCCTCATTTGCGACAGTAAAAATCCGGGTAAAAATGCTCAAATATACACATGTTATCCTTAAAATAATATGTACTACAATTCTCAAAATAGTACGAAAAATTTATGTTTCTGCTGTTTAGCGAAACTCGTTAATCTCAATAACAATATTATGGCAAATAGAGTGAATATCGGCACATTTCCATATGACGTATTCGCTAACTCTGCTAACTTAGACGCGCCTGTATGTAGGATTAAGGGAGACAATTTTTTATGGCTAATAATAGTATCCCACAATTTTTGTATTCTGCCTTGATATTCATTACCAGTGATTTGATCACAGAGTAAAGAGACCGCAATTGGCAAGATATTTGAATAAAGTTGTCACTCTTATGATATAGACTGATTCCATAGAATTTGCAGTAGAGGTTTCGTAATGTTTCACTTAACATTCTAAAGCCATGCTGTCCTAAGTTTAATAATTACTGAAGGACTTAGCTTAGGATATGTACAAACATGTACATGTTGACGTATCTTAGTAGTTTACAGTAAAATATGCTTTGTAGGACAATGGGATGTAACTTAACATTCTGCTTTTTAATGACTTTAATCGGCTCACCTTACGATTGTTCTGAAGAAAATAAAATTATTTCAAATAATGCATGATTCAACATAATTGAAAATGATTTCATATGTACGTATGTACGTCTGTGTGTGTGTGTGTGTGGATGGATGGATAGATGGATGGATGGATTGATGGATGGAGAGGTCTGTGTTAAAATTTCAACGATTAAATACAAGGGGCAAAAGTACTTCAAGGTATTTCCTTTGTTACATAGTCCCATGGGATGGAGTTGTCAACGCGCTTTTAGAAAGGCAGTCTATTATATTTGGAATATATTTGATGTCCAAGTTACCCCTCAAAAATAATTATCTTGACTCTTCATCGCAATTAGGCAATATAATGAGTTATTTTATATCATTGGATGAACTGATCTGAGCAACGCACATTTTGTGAGAATTCGAAAATCCTTGTTGAAAAGGCCACTTACATCTAACACTGTGCTAATTTGACTGAAACACGGGTATTGTCACAGCCCGATATGTGTCAAAACCAACATTTGTGTTCTCGAAACGGATAAGTGTCACTTGTTCCACGGAACAACATTTGAAAGCAGAGAATATACTAGATGTAAATTTGTGATCATTTCTACTTCAGGAACGATTTGAATTTTATATCATGTATTTGATTCGGGAAGACGAGTGAATGTCAAAGAAAAGAGATGTACAGATATTCATATGTTGATCCGGAAATATCTTTTAAGATTGTTTAGGAGGAGCGTAAACAGGTTTCGTACTCACTGTGTGAATTTAATATTAGTGTTTTTATTGTTTGAGGTAAAGGATGTGAATTACTTAGTCTTTGTGTTTTGATCAGAATGACTGCAGTTGTATCATCATTCATAATTTCACATCCGAAATGCACATCTCTACACCTTGGATAGTAGCATCAACTTCAGTTGGTTGGCTAGATTTGTATATTTGGGCGTCATCAACCTACAATTGGTGAGACACTGTATGATGATCTCTGACACCTTAGAGTGGTTGAGTGTGTAGAATGAAGATGACAGGTCCAACAATATAACCCTAAGGAGCACCACATCATAGACCAGCTTGGCAGGAGTGTATTAAATTTGTAGACACAATTTGTGTTATATTGACCAAGTAGAACTTGAACCAAAGTAAGGCTGTATCATCAATGCCAAATACATTCAGGAGACGGTGACGTAGTATATCATGGTCTATTGTGTCAATTGCTGCAGTCAAATCAAGGAGGGTGAGGATATATCATTCCAACTAATAAATTTCTCCAATTCCTTCCAAAATCTAAATATATCTAATCACGTCCAACATGTGCAGATGTCAAATTCCTTTCAAAATGTACATGTGTATAATCCCTTCTAAAGTGTACACATATAATCCCTTTAGGCGTCAAATTGGACTGTTTTGGAATTAAATTTGCATACAGATTTTCTTTCAAGACATTTTTAGCATGATAATCTGGAAAGTCTATGTGTAACCTTAAAATATTACTTTCGCTTGAAAATTAGATTCTTAAACCGACCTTCTTTATTCTAATTAAACATTTATAGAGCCATGCCACTAATGTCGATATTACCAAGGATATAAAGAAAGGTGCACCTATATATATATATATATATATATATATATATATATATATATATATATATATATATATATATACACATAAATATATATGCATGTGTTCATGGACAGAGAGGTGCACTTTATATATATATATATATATATATATATATATATATATATATATATATATGCATGTATACATGGAGAGATGGGTGCACGTATATCGATATATATATATATATATATAGAGTATATATATATATATCTAAATATATATATATATATACATACATAAATGTATGCATGTGTTCATGGACAGAAAGGTGCACGTATATATATATATATATATATATATATATATATATATATATATATATATATATATATATAAATATATATATATAAAGATTCATATATATATATGCATGTGTACATGCAGCGATAGGTGCACGTATATCTATATATATATATATAGTGTATATATATATATACAAACATATATATATATACATACATATATATATACATATATATATATATATATATATATATATATATATATATATATATATATATATATATATATACATATACATACATATATATATGCATGTGTACATGGAGAGATAGGTGCACATATATCTTTCTCTCTCTCTCTCCCTCTCTCTCCCTCTACATATATATATATATGTATTATATGTATATATATGTATATATATATATATGCATATAAATATAAATATATATATATGTATATATGTATATATGTATATATATATCGACATACATATATATACATACATATATATATATGCATGTGTACATGGAGAAACAGGTGCACGTATATATATATAGATACATACATATATATATGCATGTTTACATGGAGAGATAGGTGCAC